>JANAVB010017596.1:1538445-1649786 GCA_029216955.1 Iris pallida | reverse complement strand
ATCAGAGAGACCTTAACTGAAGACAAGAGAAGTACAAACATTCTAATCTCTATTTTATGAATATTCAAATAATTGAGGGAAAACTTTGAATCGAAACTAACTTGGGGTTCGTATATGGATAACAGAATCAAAAATTATAAAAGTAATTCTTTATGGAAAAATAGGGATTAAATAGGCAATTCTGACTTATGATATGAGGATGGTATCTAAAGAGGTCAAAAGAAAAGAATTGAACGATTTATCAAAGTTAGAGCATTAATTCTAGGAAGGCCTAACTAACCAGGTGAATAGTCAATCTATACTGGATCATATCGTCATATCAAAAATACAATAGTATATCAATGGGGATCTGTCAAGCTATCTAAATTTAATAATTCTTTCCCCAAATTGTATGACCTATGTAACAACCTTAACTACCCAATAGCCAATTTGAGTAAGGGAATCCTAGTCCTAGTCATTCTCCTAAATCAATTCTATCCTAATTTGTGAATGAGCATTTCCCAATCACAGGCTCATAAAAGTACGACTAACTTAAGTACTATCATGAGTTCGCATGATTTGCAAAAACATACCTGCATCGGCCACCACAAAAATTTGTCACGACCCGCACTTGCTTTTCGGGATACGAGTGCGTGCGCTAGCAAACCAACGTCGTAGGGTCGGCGGTAGAACGCTGTCTAGACCACAATGCTTACAATCACAATAAATGCTCATTCACAAAATTTAACTAATTTATAATATTCATAAGTTTTACATTTATAGAAAATATAAACTCTTACAAATATTGGAATGACTACAACTCATCTATATAGCTAATTTCTAAGTTTTGGCCTGCACGAACACACGTCTTCCCAATGCTAAGCGTAGTCGCGGCTAACATAAAAAATGTTGGATTACCCAGTCAGGATAGAATGAGTACAATTCATTGAATGCAGTTCCAATATATGAAAATGACTATAAAACAGAGGTTAGCCATTAAATATATGATTTGAAAATAAATAGAAAAAACATGATAAAACTAGACATAAATCTGACAGTAAATGAATAAAACAAAAGAAAAATACTCTCTAAGTGTTTTAAGTACCTTTGATATGTGATCAGTCTAGGGATAGTTACACCACAATGTCTATGATGTCTAAACAATGTCTACGATGTCTAATTTGCAATAAATAACACTGTCTATGATATCCACTTTGCAATAAATAACACTGTCTACGATGTCTACTTTGTAATAAAATAACACTATCTACGATGTCTACATTGTAATAAAACAACACTGTCTACAATATCTACTTTACGATAATAAATCAATGTCTACAATGTCTACACTGTATAAGGTCAGATCACACATCCTTGGTACTTCTCCTTTCCGAAATGACAAAAAATGACAAAACATAAACGAGCTGAGAACCACAAATCCAATGACTAGCAATGAGATATTGCAATAATCAATATCAAAAACAAACAATGAAATGCACTCGCCTGGGGCCTTTATTGGTGAAACCGATAATATCAACCACTCAATATGCCACACAAAAGTCCAACTGCACAACAGTCTTCGAGGGCTGAAACAGATTTTACCAACATTTTTAGAATAGTCAAATTAGCTAGGATAGCCTACCCATATGTTCAATTCTTGATACAGGAGCAAAACGGTAATTTTGGGCTAAAATAATGTCCATCTTTGGACTCGCTTTGCACCGAAAAGTGTGCCAGTAACTACGGTCTTTAAAGTCGTCAAACTATATATCTACGGGTCCGGTTTGACGAGACGAACCCAACCGTATGTCCAAAGTTGGATTCCGACGGACCGTGCACAAAGTCTTCCGTTGGATCGGGTCGCGGGCCCGCCAAAAGGGCATTCCGGTCGACCTTCTCAGCATCAGACCAAACATGGCATACAGGACCAAAAAATGAAACGGTCCTGTTGGCGTAAGTTTTATCTCGAGATGACGATCGTGCATAAAGTAATTGGCTAAATTAAAAAATCATCGATACGAGAAAAATTGACGGATATAAGTCGAATTCGTCGCGCACACGCAACCAATTCGACTTCTGTCAACTTCCACACATGCACGAAGTCTATACACACCTTTCCATGTAAGGGCTTCGTGACCAAGTCGCCCGGATTGTCGGAACGGACTCCGTATCGAGTTTGTTCTATGTTTTAAAAATAGGTTTTTCTCTAATTTTGAATTAATTTAAAAAGAAAATAAATATCTAAAAATTAAACTAAAAATAAAGTTTAGATCTCGATTAGGTGGTCTAGAACTTTGTTCAAACCGATTCTCAAAACTCGTAATACTCAAAATTCGCAATACGCTAGTCGTAAATCGACCGCAAACAGGAGGCTTTGGGACAGTTTCTAACGTCCAGATATTAAGTTTTTTCTCGATTTTGGAAGTCAATTTTCGTCGCAGATGATGCTAATTAAATTAAACTAATTGAAGAGGAATGAAGGTGTATAGATTGACTACATACCCATTTAAATGGTTCGCGAAACATCCACTACACGCGATGAACCATCACTGCGAAGTTGGCCCGATAACTCCTATTGCCGTTGCTATGTCTTGATGCACGCTGCTGCAGCTATTCGCGTGGCTGTGCACAGTCTTACCGTACCAGCGACCACCATGGTGGCATGCGCGCGCACAGGTTCGGTGTAGGGGTCGCCAGGTTAGGGTTTCGATTTTCCATCCTTCTCTTTCTCGATCTCATATATATGTATACATATTCTATCGGGTTGGGGTTCGGCCAAGCTGGCACTACAAAAAATACCCCTATTTTGCAACAATTTTACTGCAACACTTATATGGATGTTGCTAAACTATAATTTGCAACAGTTACGTAACGGTTGAAATGACCGTTACTAAATTAAATATATTTGCAATGGTTAGAGATTAACCATTGCCTAATACACTTTTTACAACAGTTCGTAAACGCTTCCTAAACGTTTTTCTCTTTCACAACGGTTAAACAACAGTTTTATGAAACTGTTGTCAAAGTGAGTTGAATGGGAAACGGTTATGCAAGGGTTTTAAGTATTTGTTACAAATTTATTAATATTTTTCAACGATTACATAAAGTCTATAAAAAGGCTCATTACTAGCAACAGTTGCGCAACAATTTTTGCAACATGTTGTAAGTGAGCTTATTATTTGTATTGATTGTGCAACGATTTATGTTGTTAATTATATTTTTTGTTAAATAATAACGTTTATGATAACCACTATCCAAAGAATAAAAAATTATTATAAAAATATTGATCTTGCAACAGTTTTATAACCGTTGCAAAATCAATGTCCAATTTGAATTTTGTTTATACACAATAAGAATTTAATCATTAGAATTACTCGTATTAATTGGTTCCATGTTTGCTAGCAAAAAAAAGATAATTAATATTTAACATCGATCCTAAATCATCAAGTGATGAAAATGAGATAAGTGCTTATATATTATATATATAAGTATTTACATACAAATGAGCCTCTAGCCTAGTGGTAGAGAGGAGGTACATAATCTAGTAGGTCGGGAGTTCGAGCCCTAATGGCAATAAAAAAAAGTATTTGGTTTTTACCGTTGCCTATTATCCGCAACAATTTTTAATCGTTGCATGAAACATTTTAGGCAACAATTATCAACCATTGTGCATTATCAGTATTTACAATGGTTTGTTAACCATTTCCAAATATATTATTGACAACGCAATGTAACTGTTGCACATTAACGTAAAATTCGTTGCATAATACGTTACTTTCAACTATTTATAGAAATATTGCAAAAACTTCCTATAACCGTTGCAAGAGGAATCTGCAACGCTCGAATTTACAATGGTTGCAATAACTGTTGCAGATTGATTTTACAACGGGTTATATAGTTTTTTTAACGGTTTTCAACCGTTGTAAGACACCCTAGTTTCTAGTAGTGTGGGTTTGCTCGTAGGTAGGGGGCCCTCTGTGATGATTGGGCTAGGGTTTGAGGTTTGTGAACAGTGCGCGAGCACGGTTCACAGATCAAAATTTCTTTTTTTTTTCTTTTTTTTTTCCATTTTCTTTTAACTCCTTCATATATACATATATCACTATATAAATACTTAATAAGACCTTAAAAAAATCTTAATAATGTATATTTCAAAAGACTACATAATTTTTATAATAAGCTGTAGGTATATATATATATATATATATATATATATATATATATATATATATATATATTTGTAACAATTACCCATTTATATAATATAAGAAATACTTTCTATATAATTATTTGATAATTAGAGTCCTTAAAGTTCTAAAAATAATTCTTAAAATTGTATAACAAAAGATAAGGATAAAGATAAAAATAAATTAATTCTAAAATAAACTAAAAATCATTTTTTGTTGAGAAATATCATGTGTGAAAATATTCGTATTTTATTTATATTTTTTTATAAACTTAAAATCAATCTAACATATACCAAAATCTTTTAAAAAAAGATATACCTAAATAACATAATAAAAAGTTTTGAAAATTAAGGGGGGTTTACAGTAAGTACTACTAGACCCTTGCAACTTCTTTATATGGATTTGTTTGGTCCTAGTAGAGTAGCCAGTCTTGGTAAAAAACTCTATGTCTTTGTGATTGTTGATGACTTTTCTCGATTTACTTGGGTTTTCTTCTTTCAAACAAAAGTGATACTATTTTTGTTTTCAAAATTTTTGCTAAAAAGGTACAAAAGGAAAAAAGGTTCCATGATTACTCGAATCCGAAGTGATTCTGGCAGCGAATTCGAAAACTTTGATTTCAAAAAGTTTTGTGATTTAAATGGTTTTATCATGAATTTACTTGTCCTAGAACTCCCCAAAAAAATGGTGTTGTGGAGCAGAAGAATAGAACTCTTGGCGATATGGCCAGAGTCATGTTGAATCAATTTTTACTTCCGAAATATTTTTGGGCAGAAGTTGTAAGTACAGCATGCCATGTCTTCAATAGGATTTTAATTCGACCTATTTCGAAGAAAAATCTCTATGAACTTTAGTTCGGTAGAACTTCAACTATTTTTTATTTTAGAGTATTCGGTTGTCGCTGCTTTATCGTGAATACCAAAGACAACTTAGGCAAGTTTGATGCCAAAGCTGACGAAGGTATTTTCTTGGTTATGATGCCAAGAGTAAAGGATACAGAGTGTTCAACAAACGCTCCATGATTGTTGAAGAATCTACTAATGTTACTTTAGATGAGAATAATAGTTCAGCAGCTGTTCCTGATGACGACGATGATGTTCATATCAAATCAGTAACGCCTACCCCTGAGAATACAACATCTGGAACCAGTTCTCTGGATAACTTAATAAAGAAGTTCCGCTTCACACCAGAATATCGAAAAAACTTGGTAATAGGTGAGGTATCAAGAGGAGTAAGTACGCGTTCATCTGTTAGAGATTCTATAGCTAGCACTGCTTTTATATCCCAAATAAAACCCAAAAATGTTTTAGAAGCTTTTTCTGATGAATTTTGGAAATCTGCAATGCAAGAAGAACTGAACCAATTTGAAAAAAATCAGCTTTGGGAACTTGTTCCTAAACCTGCTAACCATTCAATCTTTGGTACTTGATGGGTCTTTCGTAACAAAGTTAATGAGGACGGTTCAGTCACACGTAACAAAGCACGTCTCGTAGCCCAAGGATACAACCAAGCGGAAGGTATCGATGAGATGTATGCTCTTGTTGCACGACCTGAATCAATCCGCATGCTTTGTGCCTTTGCAAATTTCTAAAATTTCAAACTCTTTCAAATGGATGTTAAATGTTCTTTTCTAAATGATTTGATTAAAGAAGAAGTTTTCGTAAAGCAACCACCTGGTTTTGAAAACTATAAATTTCCTGATCATATTTTCAAGCTTAAGAAAGATCTTTATGGCCTCAAACAAGTCTCTCGCTCTTGATATGAACGCCTAAACACTTTCTTACTTGAAAAATATTTTTCAAAAGGAAAGATTGACACAACACTTTTTATAAAATCAATTGATGATACAATTCTATTAGTGCAAATGTATGTAGATGACATCACCTTTGGGTCAACTAATGAGGTATTATGCCAAGAATTGTCCAAGTGTATGCAGAATGAGTTCGAGATGAGCTTGATAGGGGAGCTTAACTACTTTCTTAGATTGCAAGTCAAACAAAACTCACAAGGAGTCTTCATCAGTTAATCAAAGTATACAAAAGACATGCTGAAAAAATTTGATATTGACAACATCAAACCAATCAGTATTCCGATGGCTACTACAACTAAATTAGAACCTGATGAAAGCAGCAAACCAGTCGACCAACGTAAGTATCGAGATATGATTAGTAGTCTACTCTATTTTACTGCTAATCGTCCCGATATAATATTTAATGTTTGCCTATGTGCTCGTTATCAAGCCAATCCTAAGGAATCACACATGAGCGCAGTTAAACAAATCTTTCGATACCTTAAAGGTACTGTTACAGTGGGCTTGTGGTATCCTAAAACCATATCCTTTGACCTACTCGATTATTCGGATGTTGATTTTACTGGATGCAAAGTTGACCGTAAGAGTACCAGCGACACGTGTCATTTATTAGGCAAAGCTTTAGTCTCTCGGTTTAGGAAAAAATAAAACTTTGTCGCGCTATCCACAACAGAAGCTGAATACATAGCTGTAGGATGTTGTTGTGCTCAGATTTTGTAGATGAAGCAAAGCCTAGCAGACTATAAGTTATCTTTTCAGCACATTTCTATATTCTGTGATAATACTAGTGCTATTAACTTGACAAAGAACCCAATATGTCACTCACGTTCTAAGCATATAGAAATACGACACCACTTTCTAAGATATCATCAATTGCAAGGCACTATTAATCTAGAATTTATTGATATTGATCATCAGCTAGAAGACTTTTTCACTAAACCACTTGCCGAAGAGCGTTTCAATTTCTTCATCGAGAGTTGGAAATTTTGGATGAAGATACCAAACAATAAGTTACCTGAGCCAATACTTGTTAAATCAAATTCGTATATGTTACATTATTTTGGGTACAAGTCGAAATGGTCCTTCTGACAACAAGGCGTAAAAGCCTAAATGACACGGTGCCTAGTGTCTTCGGACTACCGCTAGCTGGGATCCGGCTCCTACAGCTAACATGAGACGATTCACATATAAAGAATAATGATTCACAAGTATGTCGCATTTTCTACTTATTTTATGGCTAATAACATTCACTATTTTTCAATTCTAGACCATCTTTTCTACCTTTTGTGACCAAATTTACACTTTTTGGAGTTCTAGATGCACATAGACCAAACTCGGGCCGAACTCTTCCTAAGGCAGAATTCAGACCGAACTCGATCTGCTAGGTTCCAGAACCTTCAGCAAATGTTGGCCGTCCGATCTGCCTTGATTAAAACTTATTATTTCTTATGGTAGCTGACCCTACGTGTTATATACCCGAAAATTGAACATCTTTCTTCATCTTCCACCTATCTCCAACCTATTTTCTCAAAACCCTAACCCTAGATCTCTCTAATCTTGTGCTATTTACCCTCTTAACTCAAGAATTAAAGCTCTTTGGAGATTGTCTTCCATCTCCATTAATCTTTTTGAGGTATATCTCTTGTAGCTTCTCTTTTCTTGTAGCTTATCATAATGCCATCCAAATGTTTTATTGCAATCTCACTCATGATGAGCTTAATATTTATTCAAGGGTAGCTGGTATCGATATTGAGTTCGACGACTTCGACTTGGCGGAGCATTTGCAACTCCCTGAACCCAATACTTGGGAACGCCTTGTTGATGCTCTAAATTCAAATTTGTTGGCGATATCACCCTAGAAGGCATTAAGGACATGATGTGTGAACCCAATGCTCACCCTCGTAAACTTCGTGCCAAATATCTCAACCAACATTTTTATGAACTTCATTGTATCATATTCTCTTCTATCCTGCCAAAAGTCGGATCTACTGATGAAGTCACTTACCTAGAGATTATGGTACTTTATTAGCTACATTTTACCATCCCTTTCAACTTTCCACGCACGATGATGAACTGGATGATTCGTGCTAGAAAGAAGCCCAAAGCACAATGTTATGTACCTTTCTATGATCTTTTCTGCCTTCAACATTCCATTGGACGAATGTCAGTTTTTAGGAGCTCTTGCATATATTCTAAGGCTCGTAGGACTATTCCTGCATCTTTACCTCCTGCTCCTAATGAAGAAGCATCATCTAATTCTGATGTCCCTCAACTTGAATCGCCTGCCTCCCTGGATTCCATCAGAGATATGTTGCATGACTGTTTCTGGTTGGAAGACGATCGCTACACTCATCTGGATTATCGGACCACTCTTCAGATGACCGACATTAGCAGGTAGGCAACTCTAGAGGGGGGTGAATAGAGTTTATAACAAAAATGATCAATTAAAAAATTAAACTCTCTTCACCAACTAAATAATCAGAGTAAAAGAAATGCGGAAATAAAGAGTAGAGAGCAAGCACAGCACAATAAGATTTTTAACCTGGTTTCCCTCGTAGAGGACTAGTCCAGGCCTGAGAACTCTAGCTCAGGATTGAAATCAATTATTTGTGAAATAGGGTTACAACCACGTGCCTTTTCACAGAAGAGCACGCCAAACTTCTTTCAATGATTGCTTTGGTGAAACTTGGACATTTCCAAGTGACTTACAACTTCTTGCACTTCAAACTTCTAGCTGGATCGTACCGAGCAACTTGGACGGTTGGAAAGTTTGAATTCTAAGTGGATGGGAAGGTAAGGCTCTTTAATATATAGGCTATGTAAGAGAAGAAGAAGAGAAGATTGGATGGTTTCAAATGAGAGAAACCAAGGCCTATTTATGGGGTTCGGGATAGGCAGAATTCGGCCAGAATTCTGTATATAGAATTCAAATTTTTGGCCGTTGGACAACTAGCAGTGATCAAGACCTAAAAATCAGCACCCTGTAATTTAGGGGGAAGAGTTCGGCCCGAACTCTGTGTGGAGGCAGAGTTCGGCCCGAACTCTGTCTCATATGGACAGAATGTTCTGGTGTGCTTTTGGATGAATGGGTTGATTGGGATTTGGGCTAAGTAAACCTATAAAGCTATGTCTAGCCCAAAGTTGCTCAGTAGACCCAACGTACATCATCCTATACTCAAAAAAAATAAAAATACAGACTCCAGTAACACAGAATAATAAATCTTCAAGTAGCTTTGATCTTGAACCACTGAGCTGAGTAGATTGAATTTGAGCTTGATGTCTCACATTGGACTATGACAAATATTGTTTTGTTAATTTTCAAGATTAGGTTGTCTGTGATCCTGTTTAGGTCAACAATCTCCCCCATTTTGATAATTGACAAAACATGATATTTGTGTGTCCAATATTAATACCTGGACACATTATGGCTCCCCCGTACTTGAACAACCGTATTCCCCCATAAACTAATATTTTCTGTAATAGGTACTCATCCAAATATACATATCCAAGTATACACAATTCATAGTGCTAGCAATGGTTCACAATTCATAGAACTAAGACAAATATCAATGGTTCTCCCCTTTTTGACAATCAGCAAAAATGGAGACAAAAATATAGAAGTAATAAAAACTACCATCCACATAATGAAAGAGAACATGCAAGTAGTAGTACTAACTAAGAGCAAACTGAGCCATAGAGTCTAAAAACATAAAAACATAAGCAAAAAGAAACAAAGTGCCAAAATAAAAATAGTCCTAATCATCAATGGCAGTACAACATCTACATCCATCAAGGAGCATGGGAAGGCCCCGTACCATCAGAACCGATACGACGGGGATCCACAAATGCAGAAGTCGGATCAAGATAGTGACGAACCCAAGAATCGTCAATGCGATAACTGTCGCGAGGCGGATCACGCATCATCGGAATCGGCATCGTCGGATGGAAGGCCATGGAGTACTGAATGTCGTGGATGGAGTTGCTGAGCGCACTCATCTGTAGGGTGGTGCGGTAGTCCATCTGCGTCCAGCGATCATCCATCTCAGCCCAGCGTGCGTCCTCTAAACGGAAGCGATCGCAAAGCATGGTCTGAAGAGAGTCTAGTGTAGCAGTGGACTCGTTGTAGTGCCCCGTCCCGCTCAGTCAATTGGAGGAATCGAAATGTCGACGGCGTTCGGACTTAGCCTTACAACGGCTGCTCGAAGACGTCGCTCGGTCGAGGCAAACGCTCGCTCAGGTGGGGTAGTTTCGGTGAACTCTCCTCATCTTTGCCTTCACATAATAAATCGTATGTTTTCAACTTGCACAAGTAGGCTTAATAATAAAAAAGACGAATCCACATAGCTAAGGGAATAATTTCGACGGATCGAATCGAGTTTAAAACATGGAAAACGGCCCACGGTCGGCTTAGAGTTGGTGCACGGCGTGCTTTGAAAATGGCACTCGGTCCTTCGTCCCGTGGCTTGGGAGAAGGAAAGTTGGTTTTCAACACAAAACTACGAACTTGCCTAAGTCATAGGCGTCGCCCGCATAAACGCTTGATAAAGCGTGCACGGTTCCACTGCGCAAGGCTTGGCATAGCCTTTGCTCGTCCCTCGGGTTAAGTTGTAGGCTCGAGTAAGTTAGGCAAAGTTATGCCGGTCGACCTAAGTCATTCCAAGTACTGTCCCGCTCATTTTGCGGTTGTCAAGTTAAATAGTCCCACGATCCCAAGGCCCGTCAAATGAGGTATGACTTGGGCGATAGCGTTGCGTAGAACACGAGTTTGTTAAAGGCACGAGCTACGGTTGGTTCAGTGGAAAGTTAGCCACGGTCTGTCGATACTTAAGGAAACATGTTATGTTCAAGTTAAGTTGGAAGGCTATTGAGTAGCCGTTCCCTGAGTTCAAAGAATATTAAGTCTAAGCGATGGTTAGTCGCCGAGAGAAAATATGTCGGGACTGTGGTTCAGCCGCCGAGGCAACCCTGGTTTGGGCTCTGCAAAGAAGTGTAAAAAGTAGAAGAGGGAAAGCAAAGGAATTAAGTGATGATGAGACCATGCAATTATGTTAAGTCTAGAAGTTAGCATAGGCGCGTGGTCATGGACAACTTGTCGACAAGGGCGATGGTTCTTCGGATCGACAACCTTGGGCCAGGGACCGATCCGGCCTAGGAAGAACAAATTATAGCCGAGCTGGGTAATAGGCAACCGGTAGGTCAGGGACTTACATCGGGGATCGCCACCTACGGTGCAAGGGTCCCGAATGCCAGGCTATGTCCACGATGGCTAGTTAATGTCAGTGACCTTTCATATAGATGTGTCGGCACGGGCGGTAATCCGCGTGTGTGCCTTTGGATTGAGTTGAGTTGAATGTGTGTGCAGATAGAAGACACAATGTCTGGGCCTAATATTTGGCTACAGCGAAGGCGGCGTGCTTCGGCACGGGATATGGCATCGTGTGTTAAGTTTGGCATAGAGTTTTCATTAGTTAGACTTGAGCTGTTGTGAGTTAAGTCGAGAAGGGCCGTAGGGCAAGTTGGGTGAAGTTACGTTAAGTTGCTGGGCACGACCTCGAAATGTGAGACACGGTCGCGTTGTCAAAACTAAAGTATAGGCAAGACTAAGCGAGGAGGCGCTGTCTCAGAGTTATTGATGCATGAATCGAGTTCATGGCACGACCGAGTCGTTACATCACAGAGTATGGCACGAAGGATAAGGATGAGTCGGTGCGTTGATAATGCAAGCACGAGAAAGGTCTAGAGGCAAGGAAATGGAGTCCATCGTGTAGTTGCATCTCTGATTTTGGCCGTAAGACAAATACGATTTGATAGGTTAACGTTGTTGGCACGAGAAGGGTCTAGAGGCAAAGTATGAGTTAACATCGTTGTTGCAAACACGGGATGGTCTAAAGACATAAAATAGGCCAAGGCGTCGGTCCTAAAACTGATCCTAAGGCAAGAGTAGAAAGATAATTGATAAGAATTAACTATGTTGCATAAAGTAAATTAACGTGTTAGTTTTGTATGGGTAGACGAGGAGCTCATTCCACCAGTACAGTTGAGTACTGACACCCACATAGTTTCTATGTGCAGGCACAGGTAGAAGCTTGTGGCACGAAGCTCGCTTGGTTGCGTTGAGGCACGGAGTTCCTTGGTGATTCGAAGCATACGGCCGCATGGAGTCAAGACTTACACGGGTCATAATGTATGGACGTCGCCTTCCGAAGCTTCTGCCGGTTCAAGAAATGTATCGAGAGATGAGAGAGAGCTGAGTGACTTGTAATGTGAGATATGTGAGCTTGAGAGACTTGTAATCTTGGCCTTGCGCCCTATTGTAACCTTTGTTTCAATATCAATAAAGAGCTTCTTTAAATAACTTGTGTTTGTTCTTAATTTCCGCTGCTATTATTCAATGTCTCTGTATAGGACTTCTGTGCGACGACCCCGTCGCAGCCGCTGAAATCGACCGTTATGGAACCCGCCTTGCACGAGCACAATCTAGGATCGAGCGGCATCACGCCTTAGCGAGGACGATCGCTCCCATGGGAGCGGGGCGTGACATAATGGTATCAGAGCAAGGCTTTACGTCCTTGGACTATTGATTGAATTCATTAACTCCGTTGTTTCCGTAAAACTCTGAAGTGTTGCTTCCGCATGTTGATATCGTTGGTACGCTTTCTCTCAAATGTTCCACAGGAAGTCCATACAATAAGTCTATCTATTTTGCAAAATATAGGAGAATAATTTTTGACAAGATACAAAAAGATGGTTTACGTAAGCACGGTCGGCTAAGTCAGGCTGGGCATATACACCAAGGATTGTGTCGACCATAGAAAAGTCGAGTGCGGGATTCGTAATGTTACGAGAATGAAACGGGTTGAACTTGAATGAGCAAGCAGGATGACTATCGATAGGGATACTATTGAACAACAATAACTTCGGTGCGATATAGATGAGCGTGCTCAGAAATCGAGGAATGGTTCGAACGGGATTCGAAGAAGTCGATTTTGATTCGAATGATAGTTTTGAGGTTTCGTTGAATGACTTTATTCCTTAGTGGTGTATGCGATAGCCTCAGGAATGTCGATCGATCTATTAAGGATGTGGGGTGTCGGTGAGTCTATCAGCAAGTATCGCATTATGCAAAGCCTTGGATTGAGTGTCATTGAACAAGTAGTAGTCTTGAAAATTTGGATAAGTTTATTCGAACAACTTAGAATTGACGCGCACGGAATGTGCACGAGATTGAAGATTGTACGAAGTATGAAACGCGAAAACGATTGAGTAGGTGAAATCAAATCGAGGAAAAATTAAGGTGTAACGAACGGATGACTTGATCGAGGAAATTTATACGGATCGTATACAAAAAAGTTAGCACGACGAGAAGATAGCGTGCATGAAAAGTTTGATTCGAATATTTGAAAATAACTCTAAGGATTGGAATGGATGTTGCTTGATGATTGAGTTAGCAAGAATGATGCGAATTGAGGAAATACGTTGGACGATGACTTAAGATAAAGGGATAATGATCGAACTTGAATTTGAATGTCGAAGAGATTATCCAGTTGGACGATAGCATCATTCATACGACTCGAAAATGGTTGCAAAGGAAGATCGTCAGGTTACGCATATCGTCGATGGTATTGAGGCGTATCAAAGATCGATATGCGATAACTCGGGGGTACTCTGACTCGGCGAATGACGATCGTACAAGTGTTATTGTTCGGTTGGATGCTATACTTAGGATTTTGATCGAGATGAATGTTGGATAAAAATGATTGTGTCTTGATGGTTACGCGGATAACCACAACGTCGATGATCTTGTCTTGTGCGAGCGCAACTCTAGCCTCGCACATGCGTTACGTCGGATTTGGGGCGACGTTCCGCGAGAGCGCTGACATGGTGATTCATGTCGCGGGAATGATCCAACTCAAAAAATCAGGACACGGCAACGTTGATTGTCTCGACTTGTTGGTTTGATGTGAAGGAAAATTCGAGAGGTTAGGACTTACGATTGATGAATGAAATAAACTTGAGGATTGAGTAGGTCCAATCCGCACATCGAGAATGAATTTGTCTAGACTCGAACAAGAGTTACGTCCCGATGAGGATGATTATCCCGCGAGAGCGTGCATGGTGATTCATGTCCATCGTGGATAATCTGAATCGCATGAGATCGGGGCGCAACGTATTGTTAAGTCAGATGACCTTGTGATCAATTTTGTGAATTGGGATAAATGACTTAGGGAGTATGGAATGTGAATTATGGCTTAGCGATGAATTGCGTCGTAGCGTGTTTGATTTGAAAGGATTGATAGACAGATTATGTCGAATGTGTTCGAAGAAATAGACTATGCGAAATGGCTTGATGAACGAAGTGATTTTGATACGTCGTAAAATTGGTTGAACATGAGTTGTTGTAGGATGGCTTTGCTGAATGACTCGGACCCCGTACGATGAATGTTGGGATGTGTGTAGGCAATCTATGCTCAAAGTTTAGAAATCGGAGTGATGCGAGCTTGGGTAGAAAACCCCGTACCATCGAATTGGTTTAACCTTAGGATGGGGTCAGTGTTGATATCGTTGTTTGGGAACTATGATTCCAGTACTGACGGAAAGATATAACCTAGCGGTTAGGCAGACGTCCGAGTACGAAGCGATAGGAATTTGGGGAGGCACCACTCGCGAGTCTCGGTTGACATGCATGTATATCAAGGACGCTTGAATATGTGCACGATCCGACTCGAGTGGTGATGGCAGATTCTCTATCATGAGGCTTGGCTGAAATGCATGTATTTTGGGGACGCCTAGAATATGTGCACGATCCAACTAAGTGATACGTTGAATCAAGTAAGACTTGAGGAATGAAAAAGTATCGAGGATTTTGAAATCGTATTGAAGAAAAGATTGATAGTAGCATGAGCGAGGCTCGGATTTGAGAAATACATAGGAGAAATATGTGCGAGAAACATAGGATGTTGAATTAAGTTGTAAGTCGATAAGTGTACTCAGAAAGTTTCGAGGACGAAACTTTTTTTGAGTGGTGTATGATGTAGTGCCCCGTCCCGCTCAGTCAATCGGAGGAATCGAAACACCGACGGCGTTCGGACTTAGCCTTACAATGGCTGCTCGAAGACGTCGCTCGGTCGAGGCGAACGCTCGCTCAGGTGGGGTAGTTTCGATGAACTCTCCTCATCTTTGCCTTTACATAATAAATTGCATGTTTTCAACTTGCACAAATAGGCTTAATAATAAAAGAGACGAATCCACATAGCTAAGGAAATAATCCCGACGGATCGAATCGAGTTTAGAACATGAAAAACGTCCCATGGTCGGCTTAGAGTTGGTGCACGGCGTGCTTTGAAAATGACGCTCGGTCCTTCGTCCCATGGCTTGGGAGAAGGAAAGTTGGTCTTCAACACAAAACTACGAACTTGCCTAAGTCATAGGCTGTCACGCCCCAATACCGGAATACTGGGACGGACTAGGCCAGCTACTCCGTATAAGGTATAAAACGTCATACGGCGATCGTGGCTGTCAATCTTGCTGGATATCCTAGCATGCAAGCAATCTATGGCCTAAATTCGATCTCATATCCACAGGCAATAATCGATAAAATAACGACAAGAGAGATAATCATATGAAAAACAGGAAATACTCATATGATAATCAGAGAGTATACAATAAGAAATAATGTAGACAAGAATACCTTCCCACACAGTTCCCTCATGGTCAGGAACTGAAGCACGTCCTCCAAGTCAAGTCTGGAAGATCCACATGGTCGGTCACAGGCAATCTGGGAACAATCCAGGGTTGGTCAGGCCAACCGTAGCAAGTACCAGAAAGGAAGGCTCAAGGACGGGCGAAGAAAACCAGCAGGATATAATATGACAGGAATAGCATATAAAAACTGTAAATAAGGTAAGGGATCGTACGGTACCAATGCACGATTACAGAATATAAGGTAGCAATCCAATTACTAGTACGTAAGTAACCAACAATCATCACAGTCATCCTAACATCCACTAATGCTTGCATTGCCAACTGGAACTCGTAGTCTGTCATCGGAACTGTAACCCATCCCTACATCAAACAAGAATAAGGGAATGAATTACTGCACCGGGACAGCGTTACGTGCCAGCCAGCTTAGCAAGCAACAAGCCAAACAATTATATAAATAAGCGGCCACTCAAATGCCTACGGCTGTCTATGTGGAGGTTGGGTTACCCCAACAATGCAATATAGGAATCCTCAGATCGTGCCATATCCCGCAAGGGCTAGCGAGGCCAAATAACGCATAGCAGGTAGGTATGCACGGTCCCTCGGAAGGCCACCGTGCTAAGCAGGAGTACATATAGTAGTCGGATACTGCCATATCCGTGGCGGCCAACCCCGACGTGCCAGGACGAGCCTGTGGCGGCCGGTAATGCACGATCTCGGGATTCCGATCCCTCCCAATGCTTCTACCATTTTTAGTTGCCTTGATTAACCCTACATTTACCCGGAATCACATGCCGTGGTCACATGCTCATCCTCCTGGATGTCGTACCTCAGTACGAGAACGCTAAGTAAGAATCAGCCTCGGCACCTATAGTCCCAGTTGTGATCCATCCTTAGTGTTATGCAATAAGCAAGCAAGCAATCCTAACCACGCTAAGACTATAGGCCAACTACCAGATACCCGTGCAGGTAATCATATAATATAGCCAGAATATCAAGATGGCATCGCAATGCCATATAATCATGGAAGTAGCACCTCAAAGTGCCAATAGACAAAGGGCACCGCAGTGCAAGGTCAGGGCCGGTACCTCACAGGGTAAGCTGGACTTATAGCACGGATACAGGTAGTCATGTCTGGGACAAGGACAACTCTGTCAGTCACAAGAAGTCATCTGCCCACATCGTAGCATGGATATCTGGTCAAGTACAAGACCAGAACCTCTACTATAATAACATCTCAAGCATATATGGGAGCCTACAGCTCCAATCATCAAGTCGGTCTATCCACCAAATCAATCTATCAAGTGCCTCCCATCCATGAGGGAGTGAATATCACGTCAATAAAGACAACCACCAAATGCCAATCTCATTCCCCCTAACAATGCTAGGCCCTCAGACTCACAAGAATTCTCCTAGTCAATGATCACAAGCTACTAGAAAACAAGCCCCTCAACTACCATGACAAAGAAATCAAACCAGGTTCTCTAACTATCGGAATACACAAAGGCACCGGATTTAGGCGTTTAGGAAGTCGAGTAAAAATCATATAATAATACCCTCGATATTCTCCTCGTTCTGCGAGACACTCGCACCAGTATCAAAATCCAAAGTCCTCAAAGACATATCTGATCAAATTAGACATCACCAAAGAACTAGCAACACTATCTAAGAATCCACTTAGTCTACCAAAATCACTATCTCAATATCCTATCTCCTTATAGTCAATCCTCGAATAAGATCATAATCCCAACACACGGGTCAACACTAATCAACGCCGTCGGAAGATGGCAAGGATTGTGTGAACCACTCTGGATCAGATCCGCAACCCTTAAACCAAACAAGGACCAGGGTTGCAGACCCTCACCCGAGTAGAACCACTCTCCTTAGACAATCCGGCGGACAGGACAGACAATGGGATAACAAACTAAACTAGAACACCATCTAAAGGAAGAGTCACGAGTCAAGAGTCCAATGGGTGATACCGTCGAAAAGGCAAGGATTGCGTGAACCCCTCTGGATCAGATCCACAACCCTTAAACCAAACAAGGACCAGGGTTGCAGACCTTCACCCGAGTAGAACCGCTCTCCTTACACAATCCGACGGACAGGACAGATCAAGACGCTAGGCGACTAATTTAGTCGGGAGTCTACCTAGCAGGCAATGAGATCAGGGATACTATACCAAGAAGAACATGCATGAGTTCAGTCCCGTAAACCAAAGGAGTGGCACTGCCCAATCCTTCGAACCAAATTCCCAACCGAGAATTCTGGAAAAATTTGGCAGAGTCTCTTTTGTATTCTGGATGGGAGCACCCTACGAATAGGGGCTAAAACAACTCGGCACAACCCGCCGCAGAATCGCAATTCGAGAACACTAAGTCTCGACCTCCAGTAGCACTACGATGCGTACTGGGCACCAACCCTAGCCGAGAACACTAAGTCTCGGCCTCCAGCAGTACTACAATGCGTACTGGGCGCCAAACCAACACATGCAGCAAGAATCGCCTCGCAGGGCGCACCAAGACCCACAGTCATATCCAAGCCACAAACAAAGTCATAGAAACAGTTAGCCAAAGCCGTTACCCGACCGCGAGTCGGACTATATGGGGACAATCCATACATGTGAGTCGTGCTCGTGTCCTCGGAGGTGTGGATGACCAATCCGAGTTGTCCGATACGGTCTATCCCGGTATCGGACCAAGCTATCCTAAGTTATCATCATGGCAGTTCTACTACTAGGCTACACTAATCATGGTTATACAGTTTACAAGTACAAATTAATAAAATGCCATAAAACCTAGGAGAGAGGGCAAGAGCCGTCGATGAGCAAGGAATACTTGCCTAGAGGGCTCGGCTAGGTAAGCAAGTCTTCGGCGATCTGGATCCAAGCTAGCACGCCCATCGAGGTCCTCAGAACACATAATAACAATCATTAGAATTAAATAATAAAATAATAACAGGAAGCACAGAGGATGGCAGGGGGCTATACCGTACGGGTCCCGCATGCAGTACAGGGATCTGGCACGGAAATCGAGGCACGCAAACCGATACGGGCACGTAAATCGAGACGCGTACATATATCGAGACACGCACGCGAATCGAAATGACACGAATATCGAGATGGCACGAATATCGAGATGGCACGAATATCGAGATGAACGGGAAACACGTTAACATAAATCGAGACGTACACGTAGATCGAGAAAATCACGAATATCAAGATGGCGCACGAATCATGCGACACGCAAATCAAGACGTGCACGCAAACCGAGGCAACACAAGATACAATGTGACACACAAAGCGATACGGCACGCAAATCGGCGCGTACACGTAAATCGAGGCGGCACGGGTCACGAGGAAGGCACAAAGGCCGAGACACGAGGACCGAGACAACGCACCAACCGAGGTAGCACGTTGCCCGAGGCAGTGTGGGGCTCGAGGCGTCCTGCTGTCCAAGACAGCACGTGGATCGAGGTGCACAGAAAATAGGACGACACACAAATCGAGGCACACATCCCGAGAAGCACGAAGAACGAGGGATCACACGAATCGAGATAGCACGCAACCCAAGGAGAGGCACGGAGCACGAGGGCTCGCTGCCCGAGAAGCACGCAGGCCGAGAGGGCTCGCTGCTCGAGCGGCGTGGGGCCCAAGGGCGTCCCGCCGCTCGAGGCAACGCTGTCTCCGTGCGCGGCGGCTGCGCACCGGAGAGAAGAGAAGAGGAAGGGACGGAGGAGCTGGGAAGAGAGGGGAGCGGTTACCAGGGAGGTGACGGCGGCGGCGCCCAAGTCACGGCGGTGCTGGAGGCGATCCGCGGGGGCACGATACCCAGGGCGGCCGGAGGAGAGCAGCGGCGGCAGGAGCTCCGGCGGCCATGGGGCTCGGCCAGAGGAAGAGGGAAGGAAGTGGTGGTGGCCGCGGCTGAGAGTGATGGGGACGATGATGATGGTGGTCGGAGCAGTGATGGTGGCGGTGGAGGCTGATGGCGGCAACCGCAGAAAAGGAGGCGGCCATGGCAGATGGCGGAAGGAGGAGGCAGAGAAAGGGAGCTGTGGTGGTGGTCGCAGTGGAGGGCGACGGCCATGGGGCTGGTCGCCGGAGATCGGGTCGGGAAGGAGGTCGGGAAGGAGAGGGAGGCCGGGAGAGAGGGGGGCAGTGGTGGTGACTAATGGCGGTGGCGGTGCTGGTGGGTGATGGTGGTAGAGGAGGCCGGAGCTGGCCGGGGAAGAGCGGAAGAGGAGGGGAAGATCGAGAGGGAGAGGGAAGGGAGTGAGCTCGAGAGAGAAAGAGCTGAGGGAAAAAGGAAAAGGGAGGGGGCTGGTCCAGGAAAGAGAGAGAGGGGAGATTTCGGGAGAGAGAGAGATAGAGGGAAAGGTGAGGGAGGAGAGAGGGAGTGGGTGAGTTATGTGAGGGGTGATGTGAGGGGGAGTAGATATTTTGGGAGGGTAGTTTAGAAACAAAAAAATTAATAATAATAATAATGAGGATAAAATTAACTCCAAGAAAATAATAAAAATTTTAAATATACCCCAAAATTAAAATCCTCCAAAATACGAAATACAGTCGAAATACAGTCATATACCTATTTCTAAAATAGGAATATGACATAGGCGTCGCCCGCATAAATGCTTGATAAAACGTGCACGGTTCCACTACGCAAGGCTTGGCATAGCCTTTGCTCGTCCGTCGGGTTAAGTTTTAGGCTTGAGTAAGTTAGACAAAGTTATGCCGGTCGACCTAAGTCATTCCAAGTGCTGTCCCGCTCATTCTACGGTTGTCAAGATAAATAGTCCCACGATCCCAAGGCCCGTCACTTGAGGTATGACTTGGGCGATAACGTTGCATAGAACACGAGTCGGTTTAAGGTACGAGCCACGGTTGGTTCAGTGGAAAGTTAGCCACGGTCTGTCGATACTTAAGGAAATACGTTATGTTCAAGTTAAGTTGGAAGGCTATGCAGTAGTCATTTCCTGAGTTCAAAAAATTTTAAGTCTAAGCGATGGTTAGTCGCCGAGAGAAAATATGTCGGGACTGTGGTTCAGTCGCCGAGGCAACCCTGGTTTGGGCTCTGCAAAGAAGTGTGAAAAGTAGAAGAAGGAAAGCAAAGGAATTAAGTGATGATGATGAGACCATGCAATTATGTTAAGTCTAGAAGCTAGCGTAGGCGCGTGGTCGTGGACAACTTGTCGACAAGGGCGATAGTTCTTCGGATCGACAACCTTGGGCCAGGGACCGATTCGGCCTAGGAAGAAAAAATTATAGCTGAGCTGGGTAATAGGCAACCGGTAGGTCGGGGACTTGCATCGGAGATCGCCACCTGTGATACAAGGGTCCCAAATTCCATGCTATGTCCACGATGGCTAGTTAATGCCAGTGACCTTTCATATAGATGTATCGGCACGGGCGACAATCCGCATGTGTGCCTTTGGATTGAGTTGAGTTGAATGTGTGTGCAGTTAGAAGACACAATCTCTGGGCCTAATATTTGGCTACAGCGAAGGCGGCGTGCTTCGGCATGGGATATGGCATCGTGTGTTAAGTTTGGCATAGAGTTTGCATTAGTTAGACTTGAGTTGTTGCGAGTTAAGTCGAGAAGGGCCGTAGGGCAAGTTGGGTGAAGTTACTTTGAGTTGCTGGGCACGACCTCGAAATGTGAGGCACGGCCGCGTTGTCAAAACTAAAGTATAGGCAAGACTAGGCGAAGAGGTGCTACCTCAGTGTTATTGATGCACGAATCGAGTTCATGGCACAACCGAGACGTTACGTCACAGAGTATGGCATGAAGGATAAGGATGAGTCGGTGCGTTGACAATGCAAGCACGAGAAAGGTCTAGAGGCAAGAAAATGGAGTCTATCGTATAGTTGCATCTCTGATTTTGGCCGTAAGGCAAACATGACTTGATAGGTTAACGTTGTTGGCACGAGAAGGGTCTAGAGACAAAGTATGAGTTAACATCGTTGTTGCAAGCACGAGATGGTCTAAAGATACAAAATAGGCCAAGATGTCGGTCCTAGAACTGATTCTAAGGCAAGAGTATAAAGACAATTGATAAGAACGAACTATGTTGCACAAAGTAAATATACGTGTTGGTTTTGTATGGGTGGGCAAGGAGCTCATTCCACCAGTACAGTTGAGTACTGACACCCATATAGTTTCTATGTACAGGCACAGGTAGAAGCTTATGGTGCGGAGCTCGCTTGGATGCGTCGAGGCACCGAGTTCCTTGGTGATTCGAAGCGTGCGGCCGTATGGAGTCAAGACTTACACGGGACATAATGGATGGATGTCGCCTTCCGAAGCTTTCGCCGGTTCAAGAAATGTATCGAGAGATGAGAGAGAGCTGAGTGACTTGTAATGTGAGATAAGTGAGCATGAGAGACTTATAATCTTGGCCTTGCGCCCTATTGTAACCTTTGTTTTAATATCAATAAAGTGCTTCTTTGAATAACTTGTGTTTTGTTCTTAATTTCTGCTACTATTATTCAATGTCTCCGTATGGGACTTCTGTACGACGACCCCGTCGCAGTCGTAAAATTGGCCGTTATGGAACCCTCCTTGCACGAGCGCAATCTAGGCTCGTGCAGCATCATGCCTTAGCGAGGACGATCGCTCCCATGGGAGCGGGGCGTGATACTTGGGAGCAGGTGAATCGGGAGCAGCAAAGGGTGCAGGAGAATCAGGCTCCTCAGCAGCATCACACTTAGAAGAGGCTACAGCAGCAATAGTTCTCTTTGCCTTAGTCAGAAAGCAGGAGGGGGCAAGGATTGATACTGATCCAATAGGACATAAAAGGCTCGAAATATCAAAAGAAGATACATGGCATAAACCAAAGATTTTGGTTTTGGCCTAGCACGAATCATCCAATCCATCATCGTGCGAGGGAAGTTGAAGGGGACGCAAAAGTGGAGAAAGAAAAGAGCAGTAATCTCAAAGTAAGTAACTTCATCTGTCGATCCAGCTTTGGGCAAAATCGAAGAAAATATAATTCGATGAAGTTCATAAAAATGATTATTGAGATATTTAGCCATAAGTTTTCGAGGGGAAGGATTTGGAGAACAAAGATCACCCTTGAAACTTTTCAACATGGTCTCTCCGGGGAAAATAAAGTCCCGGGCATCATCAAGCCGTTCCCAAGTGTTGGGGTCGGGCAAACCAAGAAGGTCGGCTAACTCAAAATTATCAAAAGATTTGTATATACCGGTGACATGTGAATAGATGCGTGTGCGGTCATAAGTCATGTTGCAATAAAACATTTGTATGGCATTCACATAGATCGGTTCACGAGTTGCAACAAGTTCATCAAGACATAAATTACGAAAGTTAGGAAGAAAATCGAAAAACACCGTAAACTTAATAGGGTGTCCCGCAAAGACACTACGATGACGGAAGTCGGCGAACCATGCGTTAGACGCATCCAAGGACACAAAAATACGATCATCGTATGTGTCGACATTGATGGGTGGAGGTGGATTAAAAAGAGGGTGGATCAAGTTAGGAGGAGGATGAGGAATACGTTGTGGTGGAGGATTAGGTTATGGGTTTGGGTTAGGATTAGTAGAGGATTCACCAATACTTCTCCTTGATCTTTTACCCCTACCATACAACCTAGGTGCCATGAAAAAAATTGAGATTTGAAGAGAAAGAGAGAGATATACCTTAACAAAAGAGACCTAAGATGGAGGAGAATAACTCCAAGAGGAATTTCCTTGAGATTAGAGAGAGATTTCCCAAGGAATGATGACTTTTAGGGTTAGGGTTTTGAAAGAAATATGTGTGGAGATGTAGGAAGAAGACAATGGAGGGAAAAGAGAGAGAGACAATCCCAAAGATTTGTCTTTTTGGTCGGTTGGTCAGGTGAAACAGGGACCATTGGATGAAGATTTGATCAACGGCTGAGAGTGTCCCGAGGTTCTGGAACAAGGAGGCCGAACTCGGCCCGAACTCTGTATGGGGGCAGAGTTCGGCCCGAGTTCTGGTACCTTGGGCCAGAACTTCAAGCATGAAAATAAAAGCAAGATAGGGAGAATATTATGAATAAGTGGTCATAATAAAAACAAGAACTTCAAGCATGAAAATTAAAACAAGATATGAAGAGTATAATGAAGAAACAGTCAAAAAGATTTTAAGAGATTTAGAAATTTCAAATGAGACAGGCTATAAATAAAAATTGACCATATAATAACTAAGGAGTTATGACATAAATCAATATAGTGAAGCTGCTATGGGGTAGCTGCAGGGGCCGGATCCCAGCTACCGGTAGTCCGAAGACTAGTGCACCGTGTCGCTTAGGCTTTTATGCCTTATTGTCAGAAGGACCCTTTCGGCTTGTACCCATAGCAAAGTCAGCATAGAGAATCGTAACATAGTCGATAATTATGCAGGCCAATTTAATGTATAACCGTTTCATCTAAAATTCCTAATTCTTGACAACAAAAATTGAATCGCTCCTCGGATAATGATTTTGTAAAGAAATCGGCCAACTGATGATCAGTGTCATTAAATTCTAAAATAATAGTGCCATTCTGTTGGTGATTACATAAAAAGTGGTGACGAATTTCAATATGTTTTGTGCGTGAGTGACATATGGGGTTCTTAGTGAGATTTATAGCACTAGTGTTGTCACAAAATATAGGAATGTGCATGAAAGATAAGTTATAGTCTTCAAAGTTTTGCTTCATCTACAGAATTTGTGTACAACAACGACCAGCTACGATATATTCAGCTTCTGTTGTGGATAGTGCGATAGAATTCTGCTTCTTGCCAAACCAAGAGACTAGAGCCTTTCTAAATAAATGACATGTGCCGCTTATACTTTTACGGTCGACCTTGCATCCGGCAAAATCAGCATCAGAGTAACCAATGAGGTCAAATGATATTAATTTGGGATACCATAGGCCCACTGTAACCGTACCCTTAAGGTATCGAAAGATACACTTAACGGCGGACATGTGTGATTCCTTAGGATTTGCTTGATATCTAGTATACAGGAAAATGCTAAACATAATATCAGAGCGACTAGCAGTTAAATAAAGTAGACTGCCTATCATACCTCATAGAACAAAAATTTAGATGGAATGATCACTTTCACTTTTAACAAGAAAATATCGTCTGAAGATGCATCGAAGAAGGCTGAGATTGCCCCGAAGGTTGAGGCGCTTACTGAAGAACGTCCAGTCGAGATGACCCAGCCCTACTTACGTTGATCCACAGGTTTTCCGCTTTCATCTGGTTCTAGTTTAGTTGTAGTAGCCATTGGAGTGCCGATTGGTTTGATGTTATCAAGGTCAAATTTCTTCAGCATGTCCTTTGGATACTTTGACTGACAGATGAAAGTTCCATTTGATGTTTATTTGACTTGCAGCCCAAGAAAGTAATTGAGCTCCCCCATCATGCTCATCTCAAACTCGGTCTGCATACACTTAGCAAAATCTTGACAGAGAGTTTCATCAGTAGAACCAAATATAATAT
Source organism: Iris pallida (assembly GCA_029216955.1). NCBI lineage: Eukaryota > Viridiplantae > Streptophyta > Magnoliopsida > Asparagales > Iridaceae > Iris > Iris pallida. Next base: position 1,624,641 of record JANAVB010017596.1, on the reverse strand, counting down.
CATCAACGTAAATTTGTACTAAAAGAATAGTGTCTTTAAAAATTTTTATAAAGTTTGTAGTGTCAATTTTCCCTTTTGAAAAACCTTTTTTAAGCATGAAATTGCTTAGCCGTTCATACCAAGCTCTAGGAGCTTGTTTGAGGCCATATAACGCTTTTTTGAGTTTGAAAACATGGTCGAAAAATTTATGATTTACAAAACCAGGGGGTTGTTTTACAAAAGCTTCCTCCTTAATAAATCCATTCAAGAAAGCACTTTTCACATCCATTTGAAATAGTTTAAAGTTTTGAAAGTTAGCAGATGCACAAAGCATCTGAATGGATTCAAGTCTTGCAACAGGAGCATACGTCTCATCGTAGTCGATACCTTCCTCTTGGTCGTATCCTTGAGCTACTAGACGAGCTTTATTGCGTGTAACTGAACCATCTTCATTTACTTTATTACGAAAAACCTATTTTATATCAATAATCGAATGATTAGCTGGCCTAGGAACGAGTTCCCAAACTTGGCTCCTCTCGAATTGGTTGAGTTCTTCTTGCATGGCAGAAATCCAAAAATCATCATTAAAAGCTTCTAAAACATTTTTAGGCTCAATTTGTGAAATGAAGGCAGTGCTAGCAATGGAGTCCCTTAATGATGATCGAGTACTTACTCCGTGTGAAACCTCACCTATTATCAAGTTTTCTGGATGTGACGGCTTGAAAGAGAATTTCTTTGGCAAGCCATCCAGAGAGTTGGTTTCAGTGGTGGTATTCATCGGAGTAGAAGTTGATGGCTCAATATCATCGTCAAGAGTAGATGATGCACTGTTATCCTCATCAAAAGTCACATTGTTAGACTCCTCCATAATTAATAAGTTTTTGTTGAACACTCTATATCCCTTGCTCTTGGCAGCATAGCCAAGGAAAATATCATCGTCAGCTTTGGCATCAAATTTGTCTAAGTTGTCTTTGGTGTTAAGGATAAAATATCGACAACCAAAAACTCTAAAATATTAAACGTTTGGAGTTCTTCCAAACCAAAGCTCATAGGATGTTTTCTTCGTAATAGGACGAATGAGCATCCTATTTAAAATATGGCACGCTGTACTGACAGCTTCAGCCCAAAAATATTTCGGAAGTGAAAATTTATTCATCATGACTCTAGCCATATCGCTAAGAGTCCTATTCTTCCGTTCCACAACACCATTTTGTTAAGGAGTTCTTGGATAAGAAAACTCATGATTAAAACCATTTGAATCACAAAACTTTTCAAAATCAGTATTTTCGAATTCGCCTCCATGATCACTTCGGATTCGAGTGATCATGTAGCATTTTTTGTTTTGAACCTTTTTAGCAAAAAATTTGAAAACAGAAATGGCACCACTTTTGTTTGTAAGAAAGAAAAGCCAAGTAAATCTAGAAAAGTTATCTACTATAACAAAAGCGTAGAGTTTTCCACCAAGACTGGCTACTCTACTAAGACCAAATAAATCTATATGAAGTAATTGCAAGGGTCTAGTAGTACTTACAGAGTTTATGGAATGAAATGAGGACTTGGTTGCCTTATTCAACTCACATTCGGCACATACCGTGTCCTTTTTGAATGTGATATCGGACAAGCCTCTAACTAGCTTCTTAGTTGATAGCCTGGATATAGTATCCATATTGGCATGTCCAAGACGCTGGTGCCACAGTAATCTCTCATCCTTGTGAGCATAAAGGCATCTTCTTGTACTGTTAGTATCTCTAGATAGATAGAAATTGTAAATGTTATCCTCTCTTATCCCTTCAAAAGTCTTTCGTTGATCTATCATAAATATAACATTTATTTTGTCCAAAGTTAATATCATATCCATGATCAGCAAGGTGACTTATGCTGAGCAGGTTATGCTTTAACTCGGTCACTAGGCAGTCATCCTTTATTACAGGAGAAGGAGGATGACCAATAGTACCATTACATATGATATACCCTTTTAGGTTGTTGCTGAAGGATACATACCCTTCTCTCTTCATCAATAGTGATACAAAAAGATTTGCGTCTCCCGTCATATGTCGAGAGCATCCACAATCGAGAATCCACTTATTTTAGTTGAGGAAGGAAGGTCCACCTACATCAAGAGTAGATATGACCTTTGGTACCCATGTTCTTGAGGGTCTTGAAAAGTTAGTTTTTGGCATCCATGCATATATATTCATGTCTATTAATCTCCTAACTCTACATTGTGGTGAGATGTGTCCATGCAATCCACAATAGGTACAAATAGCATTCCTATTTATGTTAGAAGCATGTTGATGATGTCTATGTGTAGCATGATAAGAGTGGTGTGAAGCAGCATGATAATGACTCTAGGTAGCAGCAGGATGATGATTGTATCTATATGTTGTGTGGTGGCAATTTTGTTTATGTGCAAAATTGTGATGATTATATCTATTCAAACCATAAATATTAGTAATAGAGATCTTGTGTCTATTCCTTTCTTCAGCTAGCTCAGTGTTGAGCGTTGTGATCTCTTGTGTTTGCTTTTCAATACGTGCTTCGGCATCATGTAGGCTTAATTTAAGCTTAGACACCTCATTTGTGACTTTCGTGGATGAAGTGTCTCTAATATTATCAAGCAAAGAAGAGAGTTTTTGAATCTCGACTTCATAACTTTTGATCTTCTTCTTGGCATGTTTATATTTACTAATGACTTTCTCGTGGTCATTGAGTAAATTATCGAATGCATCGCCAAGTTCATCAAAAGTGAAATCATCGAGAGTTTCGCTAGTTACCTTATCGGATGTTGCCATTAGGCATACATTGGCGGTGTCTTGAGGAGAGTCCTTTTTTTTCTTGGAGTCACTAGCTTCGCTTTCATGCCAAACGCTTGTGTTGGCATATTTTCTTGAGGAAGCCTTCTTGTATGGTTTCTCATATCGGTTGCACTTCTTTGCGAATGGACAGTCTTTTCGGACGTGTCCAGTCTTCTTGCAGTCGTAACATGTTGGCTCTTCTTCGTCATCTTCTTGGGGTTCCTTCTTTCTTCGATTGAATCAAAGGAACTTCTTGAAGTTGCGGACGAGGAAAGCTTGATCATCACCTTTCGAATTTTCGTCATCAGTCTCTTCGGGATCAGCTCTCCGACGATGAGCTTTAAGGGCAATCTCCTTTGGCTTTGGAGTAGGCTCTTCGAAGTCTTTGAGGTCAATCTCGTGAGTCATCAGCTTTTCCATCAAAGTCTCCATAGACATTGTAGTGAGATTATTGCCTTCTATGATAGCTATTATCTTAAGGTTCTAAATCTTTGGTAGCCCCCTAAGCAACTTGCGAATCTTCTCGTGATTTGTATATTGTTTGTCGAGAGAAGACAAGGGGTTGATGATGTCGAGGAATCTTGTGAACATTTTTTGTGATCGTCTCATTTGGCTTCATCTTGAACGCCTCGTATTCTTGAGTGAGACGACTGATTTTCGACTTCTTGACTTGGGTGTTTCCTTCATGCATCACTTCTAGAAGTCTCCATACTTCGTGAAAGGTGGTGCATGTTGAGACCCTGTTAAACTCATTTCTGTCTATTGCACAAAATAAAGCATTAATAGCCCTCACATCTAGACTCGCCTGTTTCTTCTCCTCGTCAGAATATTTGTTGTAGGGTTTCTCAATGAGATCACCGTTGACAACTATCCTGGCGGGCATTTTGTAACCATCGGTAACAATGGTCCACAAGTCGAAGTCTAGTGACTTGAGATAAAAACTCATCCTTGTTTTCCAGTAGGTGTAGTTTGTTCCATCAAATAGAGGAGGCCTATGAGTGGACTGCCCTTCACCGTGATTGGAAAACATGGGTTGAGTGGTTGTCATGGATCAGCTCTAGGATGTTAGTCCTTGATAAGAGAACAGAGCTCTGATACCAATTGAAGTACATGTAGGCAACTCTAGAGGGGGGTGAATAGAGTTTATAACAAAAATGATTAATTAAAAAATTAAACTCTCTTCACCAACTAAATAATCAGAGTAAAAGAAATACGGAAATAAAGAGTAGAGAGCAAGCACAGCACAACAAGATTTTCAACCTGGTTTCCCTCGTGGAGGACTAGTCCAGGCCTGAGAACTCTAGCTCAGGATTGAAATCCACTATTTATGAAATAAGGTTACAACCACGTGCCTTTTCACAGAAGAGCACGTCAAACTTCTTTCAATAATCGCTTTGGCAAAACTTGGACTTTTTCAAGTGACTTACAACTTCTTGTACTTCAAACTTCTAGCTGGATCGTACCGAGCAACTTGGACGGTTGGAAAGTTTGAATTCTAAGTGGATGGAAAGGTAAGGCTCTTTAATATATAGGCTATGTAAGAGAAGAAGAAGAGAAGATTGGATGGTTTCAAATGAGAGAAACCAAGGCCTATTTATAGGGTTCGGGGTAGGCAGAATTCGGCCAGAATTCTGTATGTAGAATTCAAATTTTTCTGACGTTGGACAACTAGCAGTGATCAAGACCTAAAAATTAGCACCCTGTAATTTAGGGGGCCGAGTTCGGCCCGAACTCTGTCTCCTATGGACAGAATGTTCTTTGTGGGCTTTTGGATGAATGGGTTGATTGGGATTTGGGCTAAGTAAACCTATAAAGCAATGTCTAGCCCAAAGTTGCTCAGTAGACCCAACGTACATCATCCTATACTCAAAAACAATAAAAAATACAGACTCCAGTAACACATAATAACAAATCTTCAAGCGGCTTTGATCTTGAACCACTGAGCTGAGTAGATTGAATTTGAGCTTGATGTGTCACATTTGACTATGACAAATATTGTTTTGTTAATTTTTAAGATTAGGTTGAATGTGATCCTATTTGGGTCAACACTATTTACCCTCTTAACTCAAAAATTAAAGCTCTTTGGAGATTCTCTTCCATCTCCATTAATCTTTTTGAGGTATATCTCTTGTAGCTTCTCTTTTCTTGTAGCTTATCATAATGCCATCCAAATGTTTTATTACAATCTCACTCATGATGAGCTTAATATTTTTCAACGGTAGCTGGTATCGATATTGAGTTCGACGACTTCGACTTGGCGGAGCATTTGCAACTCCCTGAACCCAATACTTGGGAACACCTTGTTGATGCTCGTAAATTCAAATTTGTTGGCGATATCACCCTAGAAGGCATTAAGGACATGATGTGTGAACCCAATGCTCACCCTCGTAACTTCATGCCAAATATCTCAACCAACATTTTTATGAACTTTATTGTATCATATTCTCTTCTATCATGCCAAAAGTCGGATCTACTGATGAAGTCACTTACCTAGAGATTATGGTACTTTATTAGCTATATTTTACCATCCCTTTCAACTTTCCACGCACGATGATGAACTGGATGATTCGTGCTAGAAAGAAACCCAAAGCACTTGTCTATGCTATGTACCTTCCTATGATCTTTTCTGCCTTCAACATTCCTCTAGACGAATGTCAGTTTTTGGGAGCTCTTGCATATCTCTCTAAGGCTCGTAGGACTATTCCTGTACCTTTACCTCCTGCTCCTAATGAGGAAGCATCATCTGATTCTGATGTCCCTCAACTTGAATCACCTGCCTCCCTGGATTCCATCAGAGATATGTTGCATGACTATTTCTGGTTGAAAGACGATCACTACACTCATCTGGATTATCAAACCACTCTACAGATGACCGACATTAGCAACACTCTTCATGACATCCAATACAACGTGGCAAGGCATCCCACTATGCCTCTTCCTGTGAATCGGGACCCTTCTCGCGAAGGCTACCGGATTGATGACCCTTGGGCCATGAGGTATCTGGATCCTGATACTGCTTTTGTCGATCCTCGTAGCTCCGCCAGCGAGCCATCGGATTCTGCCGATCCATCCCGTCCTTCTGGTCCATGATGGTTGTGGTCTACTACCTTATGATGCTGCTGATGTACCTTAGTTATATTTCTGCTTTGTAGTTTCATTTCATGCACTCTAGTTATATTTTTCTTCTAGTTTCATTTTATATGTATGACTGTAAGTTTCTTCTACTGGATTATCAAAACTGCTAGTTTTCTCTATTAAAATTTTGTTATCGTTATATTGTGTGCTTGATCTCTTCACTGTCTCTTTTTTATTCCTTTACGGGGGAGCTATGCACTATTTTGCTAAATGACAAAGGGGAAGAAAAATAGCATACAATATGATATTAGATGTGATATTGTATATACATTATGTTGTGCTTGGATAGAGCTATGTATCAGGACAGAAATATTCAGTTGCTGGAGAGCCACGTCATATGTGCAAATATTATTTTATCGATTATCAAAATAGAGGAGATTATTGACCCAAACTGGATCACAGTTAACCTATTTAGATAATTAACAAACTGATATATGATATCATCTAATATGACACATCAAGTTCAAGATAGAATATCATCTATGATCAAATATAATGCATCAATTTCAAGACAGACGTCGTCTACAAGCTGTTACATTGTAAATATTTTTTCTCAGTCTGTAATTTTTCAAATTATTGAGTCTAGGAAAATATACATCGAGTCGCACTGAGTCATCTCAAACCCTAAACATGTCTCTTCAAGCAACACCATACAAAACAAACCAATTCCTGAACCAAACCAAACCACCCTCACCCATATAGGGCTTCTGGTCTGAGGTAGACAGAATTCGGGCCAAACTCTGTCTAAGACAGGACTCGGGCCGAACTCTGCCTCCTTAAAATTAGCAACCTGATTTTTAGGAACACCTTGCTACGAGCTGTCCAACGTTCAAATTTTTGAATACTTGGGACAAAAATCTGGCCGAACTCTGACTCCCCTGACTAGTATAAATAGGGCTTGATTCCTCTTATTTCATATCATCTCTCACTCTCATCTTCTAAGCCTTATATGCTCTAAGCCTTACTCTTCCAATCCCCCAGCCACAAAACTTCCTAAGCCCTAAGGTGCTCAGTGTGATTCAGCTAGAAGTTCTGTGCAAGGGTTTGAAAAGAAGTCACTTAAAAATTCCAAGTTTCGCATCTGCAAAGTCAAAGTAGCGAGCGCTTCCAAGGCTCATGTCTGTAAGAAGTTGGCATGCTCTTTTGACTAAAGGCACGTGTGTACCCTATTTCGCAAATAGTGGATTTCAATCCTGAACAAGAGTTCTCAGGCCTAGACTAGTCCTTCACGAGGGAAACCAGGTTATATCACTGTGTTTGCGTGTGCTCTTCTAAACTCTTATAATTTTTATATTATTACTCTCTGATTATATATTCTCTTAGTAGTTACTTCTGGACTTAGCATAGAGTTAATTTTTTAACTGGTCATTACAGACACAAACTCTATTTACCCCCTAGAGTTGCCTACACGTTACTTCATGTTCTCTTCTCCTCCGATGAGAAGATGAGCAGGTCATCAGCATAAGCAAGGTACAAAATCAACTGGCAGCCGAAGGTGGTCCAAAATCGACCGAAGCTCTGTCGCTTCCCCATTTCAATTAAGTTTCGGCTAAGAACTTCCTGTCACTACCACTTTTCTAGCTTGAGGGTATTTTGATCATTTTTGAATTTTGGGAATTATTTGGAATTATTATTTATTATTTAGATTTTTTAGAATTAATGTGATTTTTAGAGATTTTTAGTATAATTGATATTGGTGTTTTTGTTGACTTTGACTAGTGTTGACTTTGGAGACTGTCCTATAGGCTAACCTAGGTCATGACTATGTGATTAGGATATGGAAACCTAGGTTGACTTAAGTTAGTGATAATTAACCCATTAGAATTTATTTTGGGAAAATAGGATTTGAATTGTTTAAGGAATGGCTTGTGATTTCACAAGTCATGACTTATGACTTAAGGCTTAATAGCCCATAGGCCCACACATGAACCAAATCTAACCCTAATCAGCCCATGGCAGCCACTATTGATCCCTTTCCCTCTATTTAAATGCTCCTAGAAATTAGGGCTAGCCTCCCTTAGGAATTATTTGCTATTTTGGAAGAGGTGAGTCTCCATCTTTCCTAATCCATAGAAAATCTATTTTAATTTGTTTTTTCCGCAAACCAATTGCAATAGGACCTAATTATAGTCTACTTGCTGTTGGTATTGAGTATTTTCAGGACGGAATCAATTTGGGGAAGTTTTGGTGGCTTGAGGAACCATTTCCATTTGAAGATTTTGAGCCTTTGCTCATCAATAGGTATATTTCAATCCCCTCCATGAAATTATGTTTTTATTGAATTACTAGGATGACCTAGCCCTAACCTAGCTGTAGGAATAGCTAACCCTAAGTTTTGTGTCCAATTCGTGTCCTATTTGGACATGTATCAGTGACATGGTGCATGTGTTCGACGAAATACCCCAAAGGACATTTCAGTTGAGTTTTAGAAATATATTTGAATAGAAAATTAGGATTTGATCTCGCTTGTGTGATTCTTGTGATCTGAACATGTTTTCGTGTTGTGTTGTGTCGTGTCGGATTTTGGACATGCACACGTTGTGCCCACGCGCGCGCGCACGCAGGCTTCCTTGCCCTGCTACTCGGGCAGAACTGCTCTGTGCACACGCCGTTTTGGCTCTTGAAACTCAACACACACGTTGTGTCCATGACTGACACGAGGTTCCTCGAGTTGCACGAGTCCTCGTGTCGTGTCGGACACGTATTCGTGTGTGCATGGGTTCGTCACTGTACAGTCCAGGACAGTGCTGTGTATGTGTTGGTTCTCTGAGATTTGATTCAGTTTAATTTAGTTTAAATCACGATTTTAATTGTTGTTTAGCTCCTAAATATCATGTATTAACTATGTTAGATTAGATTCACATATTAGAATAGGTTTAATGGGAAGAATTGGTTTCAAAATTGGGCTATTGGCATGTTTCTGAAACCTTCACTGATACTCAGGATTCTCCATTTCCTAAAACCCTTTATTCCCAGTTTAAGTTTTGTTTTGCACTGTAATTTACTCCTACATGATTATTAGTTTATGACTAATGCAAATTACTTTCGAAAATAGACATTTGATTGTGAGAATGGGATTGGGCATTGTGGTTGACATCAATGTAAAGGCTGATACATGAGTCCTAATATGAATATTGAGTTTTTGTTCAAAAACCTGAGATAATGAATTGATTTCCCATCCTCTTTAACTGAAATGATTTCATTGTCTGAGATTTCCTAAACTGAGATGTGTTCTATATAACCTGAGATTGGTTCTCTCTCTTCACACTGTAGACTGATTGGTAATTCGAGTATAAACCTGAGTTCATTCCCAGATTTTCAAAAAAACCTGAGATTGAATGATGGGTTAATATTCACATTCGAAATTGGTTTTGTTGAGGGTATGGGAAGTTGACAGTTTGTTTGATTCAATGTTCTTGTCAACTGATAGATATATGAGATTCCTTATTCACTTAACTGAGTTTATGTTTCATAAAACCTGAGATTACTCCTTGAATGATGAACTATAAATGATTGTTTAGTTTAAATTGTTAACTCCCTTTAACTTAGATTTTTACCCTTCCTAAACCTTGATTTCCATATGATTAAATTCCAGTTTTTCCTATATAGGAACTGTCACACTGAATTCAGATTTTTAACTCACTGTTGCCTTTTGTTCACTGTTAATGCAATATTGGGGTTCCTGTTTTCAGGAATGGCTCTGAAACCTGGAATTGGTTTCCTGTCCTTTCTTGAAATGTATACACTGTTCCTATTCCTATTGAACTGCTACATTTATCTGAATACACACACACATGCACTTGGACATATCATGTGTCCCCCTCTCTCTATACATATGTATATATATATGTATTGACACATAATGTTGTATTGTATACACATACTAGCCTGTAGGGTATATTCTAAGTTATATTATTTAAATGGTATATGTGTATTCCTATATTAGAGTATATAATTATATCTATGTGTATTATATATTAGATGTGCATGTATTATGTGAGTATGGTATGGTTCATAGGCATGGTATAGCCTATGGCCTAGGCTCTTAGCCTATGAGTATATTGTTAGACCTAGTATGGAGACTAGAATAGACTGTTAAGCCTAGATTAGTCTTGTTAGAACCTAGAATAGACTAGTTAGCCTAGTGAGACTTGGTTAGACCTAGTTGACCATAGTTTGACTTAGGTTTGACTTTAGGGTTGACCAGAGTTGACCAAGAGTTGACTTTGGTCTAGATTGACCTAGATTCATGTAGAATGTATTGATTTGCATCTTATTATCATTGTAGACTCATAGTGACTTGTACTGTTCTATAGGAGACAGACACCACTCCTCGGACAGTATATATTCTCCAGATTCACCGGATACAGGCGAGTACATTCTCTGATCATTTCATATCCTATATTAGGAGTATATTTCCTGCTTTAGATTACTTTACATGATGCTGACACATTGAAAACATGGATTAGTACTATATGGATCTTGTTGTGCGATGTTATCCCCTTAGCGGATACATCGGGTATTCGTGTTTGTGTACTTTATCGTGAACATCGTGTACTCCTTGTATTTGTGACATTCGTGTACGAAACGTATGAAATCGTGTATAATCATGTATTCACATGACCTTCGCATACAATAATATAACTTAACTAGATCCTTGTGTATTGATTGGGGCGGGGGAATAGAAGTGGTTATGTATTCAATCCAGTAGATTACTCGTGTACAACCTCTGTAGATTACTCGTGTACAATATCGTGCCGTCTACATAACCATCTTGTGCTCCGAATCACTAGCACTATTAGTTCTCTATATACTGTAGCTATTTATTTACAGTCTCTCTCTTTTTATCATGTATTTCTTTCTTGTATCTTACTCTATAGCATGATTATATATCCTAACCTGCTATGATTTGATGAGATGTACTGTGCTCGCTCCTATCCTGACTGGACCTGTTGAAAATTTTACAGAGGACGAGGCTGAGACGTTCTTCCCTACCTACTACGGTGCTACTTTAGATGAGTGCCTGGACTTGGACCAATAGCAGGATCCACTAGCAGTAGATGACACTCCCTTAGATTAGGATTGTCTTTAGTTTACTTGGATTACTGTATTTAGATTCTGGGATATTTCTGAGATATGTATTTATTCTAGACACTTAGAATTCTGGATTTGTATCTCTGTGATGTTTCTCTCCCGGATATTATCTATCTTTTATATCATTCTATCTTATCTTGTTCTACCTTAGTTGTGATTAAGATATATTCTGTTATGTCACCCCCATTCGGAGAGTATAACTGTTATTACCTTCAACTGTTAGATGTTGTGACCTAGGACAGCGTTCTACCGCCGACACTGCGGCGTAGGCTGGACGTACCCACGTCTCGTGCCCTTACTCTAGGGTGCGGGTCGTGACACGTTTTTAGTGGTGGCCCATGCAGGACTAGGTTGGAAATGTAGTGGTATTCGTACTAAAATATCGCTGCAGCCTGTAGTAGGAATTAGTATGTTTTTGAAGGTACTCAATCACATTAGGAAAACTCCTTATCAGATTCCGTATATCTATTTTGATGCTTATTGTCTTCCTTAGAAATTTTAAACTGTCCTCCTTTGATATTTCGATTCTCAGTAATTGTTTCTTGTTTGATCTGTGTCTCCAGGATGGTTGAGACGCGATCGCATCGCCCTGGACTGGGAGACGCTGGAGAGGGGTCTAGCACCTCTCGACCTCAGCAGCAGCCAGCTCCCGGTGCCACAGGGCCAGTGCAGCCCTCAAGAGTCGGTGTTTCTGCCACTTTTGGAGGAGCACCTCCACCAGTCAGGAGGCCAGTTGTGATTCCTGAGATCCTTCCACCGCAGCAGCCTCCGCCTGCGGGGATGGTAGACGCTGCACATCTCTTCTCCTTCGTAGAGAGGATTCTTGAGTCCCAACAGCAGCAGCAGACGAGGTAGACTGTAGATTTCAGGCAGGGGATCGATGAGGCGCACCAGCTGGTTCGTACTACAGTTGAGATGATCACAGCTCAGGGGACCCAGCTGCAGCCCCGTCGGAGGGAGAAGGACATTCAGGACTTCCAGAAGATGCACCCTCGGAAGTTCTTCGACACACAGGGCATCCACTATGCAGACGACTGGATAGAGCATATTGAGGATATCTTCAGGCTGGCGGAGATACCAGCTCGACTACAGATCGAGGCGGCTGGCAGTCAGATGCAGGACTTAGCCCGTACGTGGTATCAGACAGATCCCAGGGTGGGAGTTGAGGGCCAGACTTGGGCCCAGTTCAAGGAGCTGTTTAAGGAGCAGTTCTTTCCTGATGTTGCCTTGGGAGGTATCGAGGCACAGTTCGAGGCTCTGGTTCAGGGGAACCAGACGGTAGCTGAGTATGCTGCGGAGTTTTGTAGACTGGCCCATTTTATTGATGACTTGACAGAGAAGACGAAGGCGAGGAAGTTTCGCCGAGGTCTGATTAGAGAGGTTCGGTCGCTGACTAAGAGCGACCGGAATGCCACATTTGCTGAGATATTTTCTGGGGCTATGGCGGCGGAAGACGACCTAGGGCTGAAGCAGAAGAGGGGTCGTGACTTCCAGGGTGGTAGCAGCAGTCAGGGGCAGGCCAAGAGGCCTCACTCCCAGCATCAGCAGCCACAGAGGCCAGTTCAGCAGTATCAGCAGCAGCACCAGCATCAGGGCCGTGCACCTTTTTAGCAGGTACAGCACCAGCAGCAGAGAAGGCAGCAGGCACCCAGGCAGCAGGCTGTTAGTTGTACATTCTGCAAGAAGCCTAGGCATAAGTGGGACGAGTGCAGGAAGAAACTCGGTAGATGCTTGATGTGTGGGTCAGCGGACCATCAGATGCGAGAGTGTCCAGTTGCGTCGATGCCTCCGATACCAGGAGGCGCTGGGGCAGCCAAGGCTCCAGCAGGCCAGCAGAGGGGACCAGCCATGCAGATCCAGCAGCAGAGGTTCCAGCAGCACCAGCAGCAGGCACGAGGTGGACAGCAGGGGCGAGCTTTCGCCATAGCAGCTGAGGATGCTGAGGCCATAGGAGAGCTGATAGCTGGTTCGATTCTTCTCGACTCCCTTCCAGCATTTGCACTCTTTGATTCTGGGACTTCCCACAGTTTGTGTCAGTATCATATTCTATTAGACACAGTTTGATTTCTGAACCATTGCCTAGGACCTGCAAGATCACGACCGGGGGTGGGGTCATCCTCGTGAGTGATGTTTGCAGAGGGCGGAGCATCTTATTAGGAGGCCGAGAGTTGGGAGTGAGTTTACTCGTCATGCCATTACCGAACTACGATATAGTATTAGGTATGGACTGGTTGAGTAGACACCACGCCCGTATTGATTGTCGAGGGGGTAGAGTTTTGTTCGGGGCGCCAGGAGAGCCAGAGTTTGAGTATACCTGGCGGCAGGCAGAGCAGGACGACGGAGTCTTCTGTGGAGCTTTAGTTGAGGAGCAGGTGGCTCCGCATCCCTTGATCGCAGAGTTTATGAACGTATTCCCAGAGGAGTTGCCAGGGCTTCCACCGGACGGAGATGTAGAGTTCTTGATAGACTTGGTTCCCGATGCAAAACCGATTTCCCAACATGTCTATCGAGTGAACAACAGTGAACTGGTGGAGCTGAAGAAGCAGGTGGATGAGTTGCAGGACAAGGGCTTCATCTGTTCGAGTTCTTCACCTTGGGGTACACCGGTACTTTTCGTACACAAGAAGGATGGGTCGGTACGGATGTGTATCGACTACAGGGCACTCAACAACCTGACGATCAAGAACAGATACCCACTACCGTGGATCGATGATCTCTTTGATCAGTTGAGCGGAGCTTGGGTGTTCTCGAAGATTGATTTGAGGACAGGTTATCACCAGATAAAGGTTAAGAGGGAGGATATTCCCAAGAACGCTTTCAGGATGCGGTACGGACAGTTTGAGATTTTGGTTATGCCGTTTGGGCTAACCAATGCACCAGCAGTATTTATGAATCTAATGAACAAGGTGTTCCACCAGTACTTAGATAAGTTCGTGGTGGTAGTCATTGATGATATCTTGGTATATTCCAAGACAGAGGAGGAGCACGATGAGCATCTGAGGATAGTGCTGGAGACTCTCAGGAGGGAGTAGCTTTATGGGAAACTCTCCAAGTGTGAGTTTTTCTTGGATCGGGTGGACTTCTTGGGGCATGTGGTGACTGGAGATGGTATCTCAGTTGACCCCAAGAAGATTGTAGCAATTGAGGCTTGGACAGCGCCGACTTCAGTGGCAGAGATCAGGAGTTTCCTGGGGCTGGCAGGATACTATAGGAGATTTGTACAGGAATTCTCCCGGGTTGTAGAGCCGTTGACACAGTTGACCCGGAAGGATACTGAGTTTGTATGGTCAGAGGAGTGTCAGACAGCTTTTGATGAGTTGAAGAAGTGGCTTACAACAGCTCCGATTCTGACATTGCCTTCAGGATCAGGTGGATTCACTATTTATAGTGATGCTTCAGGGAAGGGGCTGGATTGTGTCTTGCAGCAGCATGGGAAGGTGATTGCCTATGCTTCCAGGCAATTACGTCCCCATGAAAAGAACTACCCTACCTATGACCTGGAGCTGGCAGCAGTGATTTTTGCTTTGAAGTTGTGGAAGCACTATCTGTATGACGAGAGGGTGGAGATTTTCACAGATCATAAGAGCTTGAAGTATGTATTTACACAGAAAGAGCTCAACATGAGGCAGCGCAGATGGCTAGAGTTGATGAAGGACTTTGACATCTCACTTCAGTATCACCCAGGAAAGGCCAATGTGGTTGCCGATGCCTTGAGTAGGTATCCGACAGCCATGTGTTTGACTATGGATCGGCACTGGCTTGCAGACTTAGAGAGCCATGGGATTGAGGTGATTGTGCCAGAGGTGCAGATGCAGTTATAGGGCCTACAGATACAGTCGAACTTGATAGACAGGATCAAGGCGACACAGTTCGAGGATGTGGCTCTGCGGTGTATCCGAGAGCAGATCAGTGCAGGATTGAAGGATGGTGAGTTTTCGCTTGCAGAGGATGGTGCCCTGAGGTACGGTTCCAGGTTATATGTGCCTAGCGGGGAGCTCAGAGAGCAGATCATGCAGAAGGCTCACAGATCGCAGTACTCTATACATCCTGGTGCCAACAAGATGTACACGGATCTGCGAGAGCATGTCTGGTGGTACGGGATGAAGCGGGAGGTGTCCCACTTCGTAGCTAGATGCTTGGTCTGTCAGCAGGTCAAGGCAAAGAGATAGAGGCCTGGAGGATTATTGCAGCCGTTGTCCATTCCAGAGTGGAAGTGGGAACATATCACCATGGATTTTGTATCGGGGTTGCCGCGTACACCATGAGGGAAAGACGCAATTTGGGTCATCGTTGACAGGTTGACCAAATCGGCCCACTTCTTGCCATTCAAGGTGGGTACGTCTACAGAGAGGCTTGCGGAGTTGTATATGAGGCAGATAGTCAGGATTTACGGAGTTTCCGTCAGCATAGTCTCAGATCGGGATAGTCGCTTTACTTTCCATTTTTGGAGGAGTCTGCAGACTAGTTTGGGCACTCAGCTCAAGTTTAGTACTGCATACCACCCCCAGATGGACGGACAGTCAGAGAGGACTATTCAGACACTTGAGGATATGCTAGGGACGTGCGTCCTGGATTTTGGAGGTTCCTGGGAGGATCATCTACATTTGGTGGAGTTTGCTTACAACAACAGTTATCAGGCCAGCATTGAGATGTCACCGTTTGAGGCTCTGTACGGGCGTAGGTGTCGTACACCCTTATCTTGGGATGATGTTGGAGAGCGAGCTTTACTGGGACCAGAGATGGTTATTGACGCAGCCGAGAAGGTGAAGCTCATCAGGGACAGACTTCGCGTGGCGCAGGACAGACATCGGCACTGGGCTGATAGCCACCGGAGGCTGTTGGAGTTTGAGGTACAGATTTAGAGATAGGATTAGAAGTAGGTTGTTTCTTTGTTTTGTTTGATTGATCGTGTTTATTTTTTTAGTAACTTGAGACCTTGCTTGTGATTAGGTTGGAGACATAGTTTTTCTGCGGATATCTCCGACTCGTGGTACGATACATTTTGGTGGAGGTGGGAAGCTTAGCCCGCGCTTCATCGGCACTTTCGTTATCAGCGGAAGAGTCGGTGACGTGGCATACAGGCTAGACTTGCCACCTGCACTAGTAGGAGTTCAGAACGTATTCCACGTATCACAGTTGAGATGGAACGTGGCTGACCCTAGCCATGTGCTCGATCACTCGGAGATAGAGGTTGGACCTACTCTCAGTTATCCAGAGCAGCCTGTGGAGATTCTGAATCGCCGAGAGAAGGTATTGAGGAACCAGGTGATACCCTTGGTACACATCGCATGGAGGCATCATTCTCCAGGAGAGTCTACCTGGGAGCGGGAGGATGAGATGCGCGAGCGGTACCCCTATCTTTTTGGACCTTGAGGTATACTTTTCTATCCTTCTCAGCAGCTTAGTTTGCCTTTAATTTTGAGGACGAAATTATTTTAAGGAGGGTAGATTGTCACTACCACTTTTCTAGCTTGAGGGTATTTTGGTCATTTTTGAATTTTGGGAATTATTTGGAATTATTATTTATTATTTAGATTTATTAGAATTAATATGATTTTTAGAGATTTTTAGTATAATTGATTTTGGTGTTTTAGTTGACTTTGACTAGTGTTGTCTTTGGAGACTGTCCTATAGGCTAACCTAGGTCATGACTATGTGATTAGGATATGGAAACCTAGGTTGACTTAAGTTAGCGATAATTAACCCATTAGAATTTATTTTGGGAAAATAGGATTTGAATTGTTTAAGGAATGGCTTGTGATTTCACAAGTCATGACTTATGACTTAAGGCTTAATAGCCCATAGGCCCATACATGAACCAAACCTAACCCTAATCAGCCCATGGCAGCCACTATTGATCACTTCCCCTCTATTTAAATGCTCCTAGAAATTAGGGCTAGCCTCCCTTAGGAATTATTTGCTATTTTGGAAGAGGTGAGTCTCCATCATCCCTAATCCATAGAAAATCCATTTTAATTCGTTTTTTCCCCAAACCAATTGCAATAGGACCTAATTATAGTCTACTTGCTGTTGGTATTGAGTATTTTCAGCAAGGAATCAATTTGGGAAAGTTTTGGTGACTTGAGGAACCATTTCCATTTGGAGATTTTGAGCCTTTGCTCATCAATAGGTATATTTCAATCCCCTCCATGAAATTATGTTTTTATTGCATTACTAGGATGCCCTAGCCCTAACCTAGCTGTAGGAATAGCTAACCCTAAGTTTTGTGTCCAATTCGTGTCCTATTTGGACATGTATCAGTGACATGGTGCATGTGTTCGACGAAATGGCCCAAAGGACATTTCGGTTGAGTTTTAGAAATGTATTTGAATAGGAAATTAGGATTTGATCTCGCTTGTGTGATTCTTGTGTTCTGAACACGTTTTCGTGTTGTGTCGTGTCGGATTTTGGACACGCACACGCTGTGCCCACGCGCGCGCGCGCCCAGGCTTTCTTGCCCTGCTACTCGGGCGGAACTGCTCTGTGCACACGCCATTTTGGCTCTTGAAACTCAACACACACGTTGTGTCCATGACTGAAATGAGGTTCCTCGAGTTGTATGAGTCCTCGTGTCATGTCGGACACGTATTCGTGTATGCATGGGTTCGTCACTGTACAGTCCAGGACAGTGCTGTGTATGTGTTGGTTCTCTGAGATTTGATTCAGTTTAATTTAGTTTAAATCACAATTTTAATTATTGTTTAGCTCCTAAATATCATGTATTAACTATGTTAGATTAGATTCACATATTAGAATAGGTTTAATGGGAAGAATTGGTTTCGAAATTGGGCTATTGGCATGTTTCTGAAACCTTCACTGATACTCAGGATTCTCCATTTCCTAAAACCCTTTATTCCCAGTTTAAGTTTTGTTTTGCACTGTAATTTACTCCTACATGATTATTAGTTTATGACTAATGCAAATTACTTTCGAAAATAGACTTTTGATTGTGAGAATAGGATTGGGCATTGTGGTTGACATCAATGTAAAGGCTGATACATGAGTCCTAATATGAATATTGAGTTTTTGTTCAAAAACCTGAGATAATGAATTGATTTCCCATCCTCTTAACTGAAATGATTTCATTGTCTGAGATTTCCTAAACTGAGATGTGTTCTATATAACCTGAGATTGGTTCTCTCTCTTCACACTGTAGACTGATTGGTAATCCGAGTATAAACCTGAGTTCATTCCCAGATTTTCAAAAAAACCTGAGATTGAATGATGGGTTAATATTCACATTCGAAATTGGTTTTGTTGAGGGTATGGGAAGTTGACAGTTTGTTTGATTCAATGTTCTTGTCAACTGATAGATATATGAGATTCCTTATTCACTTAACTGAGTTTGTGTTTCATAAAACCTGAGATTACTCCTTGAATGATGAACTGTAAATGATTGTTTAGTTTAAATTGTTAACTCCCTTTAACTTAGATTTTTACCCTTCCTAAACCTTGATTTCCATGTGATTAAATTCCAGTTTTTCCTATATAGGAACTGTCACACTGAATTCAGATTTTTAACTCTTTGTTTACTGTTAATGCAATGTTGGGGTTCCTGTTTTCAGGAATGGCTCTGAAACCTGGAATTGGTTTCCTGTCCTTTCTTGAAATGTATACACTGTTCCTATTCCTATTGAACTGCTACATTTATCTGAATACACACACACATGCACTTGGACATATCATGTGTCCCCCTCTCTCTATACATATGTATATATATATGTATTGACACATAATGTTGTATTGTATACACATACTAGCCTGTAGGGTATATTCTAAGTTATATTATTTAAATGGTATATGTGTATTCCTATATTAGAGTATATAATTATATCTATGTGTATTATATATTAGATGTGCATGTATTATGTGAGTATGGTATGGTTCATAGGCATGGTATAGCCTATGGCCTAGGCTCTTAGCCTATGGGTATATTGTTAGACCTAGTATAGAGTCTAGAATAGACTGTTAAGCCTAGATTAGTCTTGTTAGAACATAGAATAGACTAGTTAGCCTAGTGAGACTTGGTTAGACCTAGTTGACCATAGTTTGACTTAGGTTTGACTTTAGGGTTGACCAGAGTTGACCAAGAGTTGACTTTGGTCTAGATTGACCTAGATTCATGTAGAATGTATTGATTTGTATCTTATTATCATTGTAGACTCATAGTGACTTGTACTGTTCTATAGGAGACAGACACCACTCCTCGGACAGTATATATTCTCTAGATTCACCGGATACAGGCGAGTACATTCTCTGATCATTTCATATCCTGCATTAGGAGTATATTTCCTGCTTTAGATTACTTTACATGATGCTGACACGTTGGAAACACAGATTAGTACTATATGGATCTTGTTGTGCGATGTTATCCCCTGAGCGGATACATCGGATATTCGTGTTCGTGTACTTTATCGTGAACATCGTGTACTCCTTATATTTGTGACATTCGTGTACGAAATGTGTGAAATCGTGTATAATCATGTATTCACATGACCTTCGTGTACAATAACATAACTTAACTAGATCCTTGTGTATTGATTGGGGCGGAGGAGTAGAAGTGGTTATGTATTCAATCCAGTAGATTACTCGTGTACAACCTCTGTAGATTACTCGTGTACAACATCGTGCCGTCTACATAACCATCTTGCGCTCTGAATCACTAGCACTATTAGTTCTCTATATACTGTAGCTATTTATTTACAGTCTCTCTCTTTTTATCATATATTTCTTTCAGTTTCTTGTATCTTACTCTATAGCATGATTATATATCCTGACCTGCTATGATTTGATAAGATGTACTGTGCTCTCTCCTATCCTGACTGGACCTGTTGAAAATTTTACAGAGGACGAGGCTGAGGCGTTCCTCCCTCCCTACTACGGTGCTACTTTAGATGAGTGCCTGGACTTGGACCAGCAGCAGGATCCACTAGCAGTAGATGACACTCCCTTAGATTAGGATTGTCTTTACTTTACTTGGATTACTGTATTTAGATTCTGGGATATTTCTGAGATATGTATTTATTCTAGACACTTAGAATTCTGGATTTGTATCTCTGTGATGTTTCTCTCCTGGATATTATCTACCTTTTATATCATTCTTTCTTATCCTGTTCTACCTTAGTTGTGATTGAGATATATTCTGTTATGTCACACCCATTCGGGGAGTATAACTGTTATTACCTTCAACTGTTAGATGTTGTGACCTAGGACAGCGTTCTACCGCCGACACTGCGGCGTAGGCTGGACGTACCCACGTCTCGTGCCCTTACTCTAGGGTGCGGGTCGTGACACTTCCATTGCAAGGATGAAAAGAGTGGATGAAAAAGGATCACCTTGTCTAACTCCTATGAATGACTTAAAGAATCTCGATGGTGTTCCGTTTATAATAGGGATGAACCAGGAATTGCTCACTGATTTCCAAAGAACATCGATCCTTCTCTCCGAGAATTCGAATCTATGCAGCACCCAGATGAGGAGTTGCCAGTCTACTTTGTCATAAGCCTTTTCCATGTCCACTTTGATTGCGTTGTTGCTGTCCCGATTCGTGGTGCCCATTTCACTGGCCATCTCTTGCGCTAAATTTCTATTCTCAATTTCTTTATCTTTCACAAAACTGCTCATGCTCCTTGGAAATCAACTTTGGAAGGAGGTCCACCATATGGGATGAGATAATTCTCGAGATAAGCTTATTGACAAAAGTACAAATACTAATCGACCTAAAATTCACAAAGGATACCGGGCTATCTGACTTTGGAATCAACACTAGGAATATGCTCGAAATAGCTTTGGGGTATGTGGCATCCGCTAGGAAGCCATTAGCCGCAGCAATCAAATTAGATTTTATAGTATCCCAGCAACTGCGGAAGAATACCCCGTTAAAATCGTCGGGGCCGAGGGTGCAGCCATTTTCGAGAGCCCACACCGCCAATTTTACTTCCGCTTCAGCAATAAGGAGTAAGAAACTCTGGTTCTCCTCTTCCGAGATACGGTTTGGGATTGAGTTTAGCATACTGTCATCTCTGGTTACCGTAGCCTTGGAGAAGGAAGACAGAAATTAATAATTAGCTTTCGTCGCAATGGCCGTAGCGTCGTCAGTGAGGATGCCCGTACTATTACGGATCTTGCGTATATGCAGTTTATTTCTCTTGCCTGTGACACTTTCATGCTCTGATTCAGTAGAATCAATAGTCGTCTCCTGGGTATGATACCATACGAGCCTAGGTTGTGCTCGCACAAGACAATTTCGTAAGGTTATCTGAAACACAACAACAAGAGAGTGCACAGAGTATATTGAACACATTGTATAGAAGAAAACTTGAGCTTTATTGATAATGAACATCATATTACAGACTCGATAAAAAGGTGTCGTGCGGGCTTACAAACTGACTACATTACAAAATGAACGTCGATGAGGTAGCCGTTCCGTACATCACACCCCTTTATACAACCAAAATATGCAGACACCTTGAATAGGAGAGAGTTGAGACATCTTGGCTTGGACGGCTGTGAATGTCTTCAAAAGATGAGAGTTTTGCCTTCACACACTAGCAAGGCTTCAAAAGGTTGCAGTGTCACCTTCAGTTCCTTGGAACGCTATCTGGGGTTGGAGCACCGGTAGAGAGCGAAGGTCAGTACATTACACGAGTACTGGTAGGTAGAAAATTAAATACCGTATTTTCATTTGGTTCATGAATTTAGGTGAATCTTACAGTATATTCAGTAATCTTTCTAGCCATCCTAGTCAGTTTCATGCAATCAGTTTGACGAAACATAAATTACGTAAATTACGTTAGAACTTACTCACGGCAGAGCGTGCCGTGCAACATAAAGCTTACCAACACCTTCCTTATCAGTTTGATATCAATTCATATTAAGTGTATGATATGGAGGTCACTCGCATTAACTAGCCATCCTGGACATAGCTTGTTTAGACGAGATCCTTTCAACGCAAGTAGCGAGCTCCGTTGCAAGTCTCTGAATTATCCGTTGCTTAAACCCAGCTCGGCTATATCGTATTTCCTCCTAGGCCGAAGCGGTCCCGGGGCCCCGGGTTACCGTTCGAGCAAACAAATGCCCTTGTACACAAGTTGTCCATGACCGTGCTAGACTAAACTAGTTATTCAAGCATGGTTTATAATTCATAGTAAACTTAACCAAACTCGGCGTATCCCGCCTTGTCATTTTACAGTGTACATTTATTATTTCATTGTCACGCCCCAGAACCAGAATACTAGAAAGTAGGGGCAAAACAAAGCCAGCTACGTATATTAGAGTACGCCAGTACTCCAATATATGATCAAAGCTGTCTAGAAGACAAGTGGGTGGACTCTAGCATGCCACTGACGACTCCTAAGGTCGAACAAATCCTATCTCAATCCAATCAACATAAGAAGCAATAAAGAGTAAATCACATATGAGATGGGTAAGGCGTCCCAAACACAAGTACATACATAATCATGAGAGCTGACATAATAAAAGATATATCAAATGACTATACAAAAGGTACGTAAATGTACAACTAGCAGCTGTCCAGAATATACATCCACGCCGTACTAAGACGGTGGGAACAAAACCCAGAAACAAGGACTAACATATATCCTTGGCTAATACACCATAAAATAAAAGTGCAAGATAAAGTGGGAAATAAAGGTAACCCACTCGCTAATCCATATCGGCCCTCTGAGTGCGAACCATCCGGAGGAGAAGACGGTAGATCCTCGTGATCAACTATGGAACCTGGCCATACAAAACCAGTGGGGTCAGAGCCCAAATAGCAAGTACCACAGGGAAGGCTCGAGGTGAACGACAAAACCCAACAACAACATAATAACAGAAAATAAATTAATATGGGTCGAGACTAGTGCGGTACCAATGCACGTATCTCGAGAATATAAATGACTGAATGGAAATACTGAACCGTATAGCAATAGAGAATAGTAAGCCAATGAGCAACAAGGGGCTTAGGAACTACTCGAAGTCGGAGCCACAACCCTTAAACCAAACAAGGACCGGGGTTGCAGATATTTTCCTGAGCAGAACTTAGTCTCTGGCCACTCGACAACATAAGAGCATATAAAGTAACAAATAATCAAAAGTGCACGGCCAATCATTACCTACGGCTTGCTATCATTAACTAGCTAGGGTTATCACAATCCTAATTACTAGTATGCAAGTTAAGGATTTTTGCAACTACCTGACTGCAGATACCCGGATGTCTAGGGGTACGAGTAGTACATCTATTGTCCAACAAGACTGCTGGCAGATGAAACGTGTCTAGACTTGTAACATGAACAACCATATCATATACTTGTAAAAGAAAACATATAACTGACTGTGCCGTAACCCGGCACGACATGTGACTCGATCGTATATCAATACGCGCAAACTTGGTAAGTCATGGAGCCCTTGCCTAGCAGGGTTGAGCCATGCCTCATGGAGCCCTTGGAGCTCGGGGTTGGTAGTGCGAATTTTCTTCTACAATGATCTACTTGAATTTACTAGTCATTTACCGTATCATATTCATGTCAAGTTCTCAAGTCGTGGACACTCAAGAATTTTCTAATATGACGTGTGTTATGTACGAGTAATTCGTAAGTTATCACTTACGAACATCCCCGTACTAATATCACGTGATACACGGAACAATACTCATACTCGATTGTCTAGTGCCAAGATGCAATAGATTAACATTCAACAAGATATATCCACGGTGTCAAGAAAGAACATGTACTCATATCTCGGGTCTAGAAATCAATAAGAAAATCAAGTCATGAGTGCGCTACTACGAGCCACTAAATCGAGCTAGGCATATATAGTAATCTGGAGTGCACCATAACAGGCCACTATCTATAATCTAGACATAGAACAATACGTAAACATAAGCATGTACCATGTATATAGAGTGTACAATCATTCTTTAACTATCCAAGGTCATCTAATCATGTTAAGAGTCCATTACAATCGAGAAAAATATCAAAAACGGAAAAAAAACGGACAAAAACGGACAAAAACAGCCTAAAACGGCATAAAACGGCATACCGGCGGTATACTGTGGTATACCGGTGGTATACCGATCTAAAGACAGAAGGTTTTTGGTGCAAAACTGGCATACCGGCGGTATACTGTGGTATACCGGCGGTATACCGTTTTTCCAAACAGCAATAAAATCCAGATTTTTGCCAAAACTTGTTTCGGCCATAAAAACTTTATTTTAAATCGAAATTCGGACTTTCTAAAGTCAAAATTGAATAGAATTGAATTTCCAACAACATGGAACTATTAGATTTCACAAATTTAAAGATTTGATAGATCAATATCTCAAAATACTTAAAAATTATATCTAGAAACTCAGATCTACGCAATACTGTCGATCAAAACCAAAAGTGCTATATACTAAACATGTTAACAATTTAGAGGAGCATATTATTTAACAATAAACTTTAATTTCTATGGAAAACAAAAATATAGCATGGTCATGTCACTTTTGAGCAAGATGTACTTGCCTAGGTTTTAGCAACCGAGCCTAATCTTCTACTCCACCACCAAGAGGGGTTCCGAAACCACACTCTAGGCCTCAAGGCCAAGCCTTCCTAAGCTTGAGGAAGAGAGAAAAGAGTGAAGGAGAAATGGTGAAGGAAAGAAAAGAGAGAGGAGAGAGAAACTCATAGGATATATAAAGAAGGGGTAAATTAATCGTGACCGTTGGATCGTGATCCATGTCATATTCTAGTTCAATCCTAGCCATTGAAAGAAAACCAATTGTCCATTGGATAATAGAATGCATCTACACTATTCATGAAAATATCTATATACTATTCATCAAAATATCCAAAACACTATTCATGAAAATATCGGAAACACTATTCACAAAAATATCTGAAATCGAAAATATCTAAAATGTGGAAAATCTGTCCGGGCGGCATGCCGTCGGTATACTCCGGTATACCGTCGGTATGCCGGTCAAAAAAAAATTCTATAATTTGGGAAAATTTTAAAGCGTTCCGAAAATCGAGAAAATACGAAATACAATACAAAATACGTATCCGTATATAAATACCGATACTGTGAGACGAGTCTCACATTCATTCCCTTTTTGCTTAAAATGGTTTGAAAGAAGGCATATTATTAGCATGCATATGAACAGTTCTATGATGAGCAGTTCTATAGTCTATATACGTGAAATATCGTACAACGGTTTATTGGAATAAGTCTTTGTTTTCTTGTATTTAAAACTTAGCATAGCATATGTTGGTATCGACAATACATTGGAGAAAAGGGTCGGTGGAAGAAAGGTCAGCCACTCACCTTGGTCTCACTTGAGGCAAGGAACTGGTTGGCCGCACTTAGACGTCGCCTACGCGATCACTAGAAATAGCATAAGCAACTGATTAGAATACTATGTCATTCAAGGAGTTTGATACGAAATACGAAGTTCAAAAATGCAAGCCATGAAAACCATCGAAAACATTTAAGAAAATACATTCACGAAAACCAAAGCCAATGAGCAAGTACGGCATAAAAAATAGAGCAACGAGAGGTCTCACCCGACTCAGCCGGAGTCAATCCTCGAGGGACAACCCGTTGAATATGGGACTTGATTCCGAAAAAGCCTTTGCATAATAAGAAAAGGATCTTAAGTAATTCACTTCCGTTCGACCGATTTAATCGATCCTAATCTATCGGTTCTGACTAAATCGATAGCGACAGTGTTCCATTTTCGTGCACCCCGTAGACAAAAATGGGGGACGATGTAGGGACGGGGCACTAAAGACACAATCCTGGAAGACTACTACGATCCTTCTAGTAGTCGAGGAGTACGGTCCACAGATATTCTGCGTGTTGCTCTCGATCCTTCGAATAGTTGAGGATGTCGTCTATGAAGACTACTACAAATTTATCGAGGAACGGATGAAACACCCGATTCATTAGATCCATGAAGGCGGCCGGAGCATTTCTCAGGCCAAATGGTATTACCAAGAACTCATAGTGGCTATAACGAGTGCGGAAGGAAGACTTCGGCATGTCCTCTGGCTTGACCTTGAGTTGGTGATAACCCAATCGAAGATCAATCTTCGAAAACACCGTAGCACCTTGGAGTTGATCGAACAAATCGTCAATATGGGGCACTGGGTATTCGTTCCGGACAGTAACTTTATTCAATTCTCGGTAGTCGATGCAGAGCCGCATCGATCCATCCTTCTTCTTGACAAACAACACAAGCGTATCCCATGGCGAGACGCTAGGACGAATGAACTCTTTGTCGAGCAATTCCTGTAATGTACATTGAGTTCTTTTAATTCTGCAGGGGGCATTATCTACAGGACCTTGGAAATCGATCGAGTGTTTAAGAAAGTGTCAATAGTGAACTCGATTTCTCGATTGGGTGGCATGTCGGATAGCTCGTCCGAAAACACGTCTGGGAATTCTTCCACAACTTCGATTTGCTCCGTATTTGTACCATCATGTCGCGTGTCTCGAACGGACGCCAAGTTGTCTTTCCATCCAGAATGTAGCATCCGTCGAGCAAAAATTGTCGAGATCACCATATAGGCTATCGACACTTTACCACACGAGTAGCAAAATTTGGGCTCTCGTGGTAGATGGAAGGTGACCTTCTTTTCGGCACAGTCAATAGTGGCCAAGCAAGCGCCGAGCCAATCCATCCCCAGAATGATGTCGTAGTCCTTAAGGTCCCGAACTATCGCATCTAGAGTCAATTTCCTACCAATAATATAGATACAGTCGTCTCTACGTATAGTGTTTACTGGAATTTGTGTGCCCGACGGGGTGCTAAGGCTAAGGTTAAGGCCTAATGGTGCTATGGAGAATTTGTGTTCATCAATGAAATCTATCACAATAAAACTATAGGTAGCACCTGAATTAAATAGTATACGAGCTGATTTATTATTGAAAAGTAGTGTACCTATCACGACTGTATCAGAGGCAAATGCCTCATCTCGAGTCATGGCATAGATACGGCCCTGGGCATTGGGGCGATGGTCTCGACCATTTTGCGGTACGGGTTGTTGGGTTCGAGGTGCTAGATCCTAG
This sequence comes from Iris pallida, assembly GCA_029216955.1. Taxonomy (NCBI): domain Eukaryota; kingdom Viridiplantae; phylum Streptophyta; class Magnoliopsida; order Asparagales; family Iridaceae; genus Iris; species Iris pallida. The sequence continues at coordinate 1,597,585 of JANAVB010017596.1, read as the reverse complement.
TTTCCTGGACGATGTTGCTGCTATTGGGGCACCGTTTGGTTTGGCCTTCTGGTCGGATAATCAGTACGAATGTGGCCCTTTTTACCACAGTTCCGTATTCGCCTTTCGGTATCTGGCAGTCGTTGATAGTATGACCGAGCCGGTGACATCGGGTGCAGCGAGGACATGGGTTACACCCTTGATATCTGCCTTATTGCCCTTTTTTGGACGCTTGGTCACATTGTTTCCTCCCACATGGCTAGGACGTTTGTGATTATATGTTTGTACAACGTCGGAAACATCTGAGGGATATTCGTGTTCAAGGTGGAGAGCGTGGTTTAGGAACTCGTCAATTGTCTTGTATTCTAAAACTAACACATGAGCATAGATAGAGGACCACAGGCCCACTTCGAACCGCCGAGCTTGACTCTCCATTGTAGACAAGAATGATCTAGCAAATTTGGCCAGTTTACTGAATTCTTCTTCGTACTTCCACACCGTCATATTCCCTTGCTTCAACTGCATAAATTGATTCTCCTTTTCTTGTCGAACGGCTGTAGGTAGGTACTCGATTTCGAATGTATGTTTGAGGGTAGCCCAAGAGATTGTCGCTGTCTCGTTGTCATGCAGGATCGCTCGCTTTTGTATGGCCCACAAGTCGTGCACATTCAATCGGAGTAGAAGCTAAGCACATGCAACTTTCTTGGACTCATCCATGACTAAAAGCTCAAAACGGTCTTCCAACTCCTCCAACCAATCGATCACACAGAAGTGTCTTCAGTATTGCAGAAGAAAGTGCAGCAATTTTTCGTAAATTTTGACACCTCAAAGTTGGAGCTTTTTGGTATAGCAGGTAGTCACTTGGGTACCTCCAGCTCGAATTCGATTGGTTCGACCGCAGGCTCGGTTACGGCATCAGTCATTATAGAGTTGCTATTGGCCAACTGTCTGGATTATTTGCTGAAGAGTATCAAGTTGCTTCTGCTTTAACTTGAATTGTGCATCGAAACGGGCCTCAAATTGGGCTTGTCGTGCCTCAGCTTGTCTCCGCTGGTCTTCAACGTGCTGTCGATGCTGTTCGTTCTGGCGCTAATTGGCCTCAGCCTATCATTGTTGTGCTTCCACCATATGCATCATTCGTTCCATGGGGGTGTTTGAGGGCTCAGGCCTAGAGCTACTCGAACCGCTCGAAGCATTTTTTCGTTCCCGCCCGCAGCTCATCTCATCGACACGAGGTCAGAAAATATTACGAACTTACTGTATGGAACAACTCATCTCATCGACCCAAGGTCGAAGGCTTGAGACTCAATCGAAAGGTCAAAGGACGTAAAGCCATGCTCTGATACTATTATGTCATGCCCCGAGTCGGTAGAATCGATAGCCGTCCCCCAAACGTGATGTCATACAAGCCTAGGTTGCGCTCGCACAAGGCACTTTCATAAGGTTATCTGAAACACAACAATAAGAGAGTGCACAGAGTATATTGAACACATTGTATAGAAGAAAACTTGAGTTTTATTAATAATAAACATTATTTTACAGACTCAATACAAAGGTGTCGTACGGGCTTACAAACTGACTTCATTACAAAATAAATGTCGATAAGGTAGCCATTCCATACATTACACCCCTTTATACAACCAAAATATGCAGACACCTTGAATAGGAGAGAGTTGATACATCTTAGCTTGGACAGTTGCGAATGTCTTCAAAAGATGAGAGTTTTGCCTTCGCACACTAGCAAGGCTTCAAAAGGTTGCAGCGTCGCCTTCAGTTCCTTGGCACGCTATCTGGGGTCGAAGCCCTTATGGAGAGCGACGGTTAGTACATTACATGAGTACTAGTGGGTGGCAAATTAAATCCTGTACTCTCATTTGGTTCAAGAATTTAGGTGAATCATGCAGTATATTTAGTGATCTTTCTAGCCATCCTAGTCACTTTCATGCAAGTAGTTTGACGAAATGTAAACAAGATAAATTATGTTAGAACTTACCCACGGCAGAGCATGCCGTGCAACATAAAGCTTACCAACACCTTCTCTGTCAGTTTGATATCAATTCGTATTAAGTGTGTGATATGGAGGTCGCTGGCATTAACTAGCCATCCTGGACATAGCCTGGTTTGACGAGATCCTTTCAACGTAAGTAGCAAGCTTCGTTGCAAGTCCCAAAATTATCCTAGTTTGATATCAACTATACCGTGTTTCCTCTTAGGCTGAAGCGGTCCAGTGGCCCCGGGTTACCGTTCGAGGAAACAAATGCCCTTGTGCACAAGTTGTCCATGATCGTGCTATACTAAACTAGTTATTCGAGCATGGTCTATAATTCATAGTAAACTTAACCAAACTCGACGTATCCCGCCATGTCATTTTGTATTGTACATTCGTTGGTTCATTCCCTTTTTGCTGAAAATAGTTTGATGGAAAGCATATTATAAGCAAGCATATGAACAGTTCTATGATGAGTAGTTCTAAAGTCCGTATATGTGAAATGTCGTGCAATAGTTTATTGGAATAAGCCTTTGTTTTATTGCATTTACAACTTAGCATAACATATGTTGGTATCGACAATACATTAGAGAAAATGGTCGAGGGAAGAAAGGTCAGCCACTCAACTTAGTCTTACTTAAGGCGAGAAACTGGTTGGCCGCACTTAGACGTCGCTTATGCGATCACCTGAAATCGCATAAGCAACTGATTAGAATAATTTGCCATTCAAGGAGTTCGATACAAAATACGGAGTTCGAAAATGCAAGCTATGAAAACCATCGAAAACATTCACAAAAATAAAAGCCAAAGAGCAAGTGTGGCATGAAAGGTAGAGCAACGGGAGGTGTCTCTCGACTTAGCCGTAGAGTCTATCCTCGAGGTACAACCCGCTGAATATGGGACTTGATTCCGAAGAATCCTTTCCATAATGAGAAAATGATCTTAATTCAATCGTTCCCGTTCGAACAATTCAATCGATTTTGATCTATCGGTTCTGACTAAATCGATAGTGATAGTATTCTATTCTCGTGTACCCTATAGACAGAAACGAAGCACAATGTAGGGACGGGGCACTACATACACAATCCTAGAAAAATTTGGTATTTTGGTCACCCTCCTTAACCTACTTTATTTAGCCTTCTGTCACCAATGCTCGACCACGATGGAGTTCTTTTGCTTTAGGATAGCGCTCACATGGTTTATTGCTGCTCTTTTAATGGAAGAATCATCCTCCTCTTGCATAAGCTCTTCCTCGTCCAAAGTATCTTCAGCCTCCCTGACCACCTTCATATGCCTCCAAAAGCATCTCTTCTCCAGGACATCAGTACGGCCTCACCAACCTGAGCTTCAGGCTAATGGCGATCATGGGATCCCCAACATAATCCGTGGACCATGCCCGATGAACCACTTCGAAGAATTGCGGGTGGGTAGTCCAGGAATTCAAAATTTTAAACATTTGTTGAAAGAAGGGGTTGCACCTCAATGTCATGTAGAAGTAGGCGGTGATCAGTCTCGGCCGTATTAAGGTAAGTGACGGGCGAGCCATGCACCAGATGCCCCTAAATATGGTTGGCCAGAATACGGTCCAGCCTGGAATATTGTCTATGGATACCTTGTCTTTTATTGTGCCAAGTGAAGCTCTGACCCGTGAATTTAATCAGGGTAAGCTGCGCATCCAAGACGAATTGATTGAAATCTGCCATCGATCCCCAATCCGCCTCGTGACCTCTTTGCTTTTCATGCGATTGTCGAATCACGTTGAAATCCCTTTCGCAAATCCAACGGGTCTCCGAGAAGTCGTTCTGAAGAATCAATAAGTCCTTGCAAAAAATTCTCCTTTTTATTTAGTATTCCCCCATGTACTATGGAGCAGATGAATTTCTTGGGCATAGCGCTGTATTCGATCTCAATGGACACTAATTGTTGATCAATTGTATTGTCTGCTCTAGCCTTGATAGATTCGTCGAAGAAGATACAAATGTCCTTCCCAAAGGCCCTGGCTTTTGAAAACCCTAAGTTCTGTTTGAATCTCTCTATTTGATCTTCATTAACCTTAGCTTCAATGATCGCCAGGAAAGAAATTAAATGCATTCTTTTTAAGACCTTGATCCGCATAAAGGTCTGCTTCCCTACGATTCCCCTCGCGTTCCATATCAATAGCTTTAACATTGATTCGGGAGAGATCGGGACAATTTAGACGCTGATCGAAGTATCATCTTCGTACATATGTGGTTTCCATTCTTTCCTTTCTTTCTTCTTACCGAGGCCTGTGGTAATGGTGGAGAGAATTATGATCTAGATGGATCAAAGATATCTCCCTTTGATGTAATGTCTAACAACTGCTATCGATTTTGGAGATAGACGTCATCTGGATCATCCTCTTCCTTCGGGTTGATTGGTTTTGTCGATTCGAAGAATAATGCCAGTTGACGTTGATTGGTCAGGGACTCCATTCCAAGTCGCTGAGCAGATAGTCGAACCTCCTCAGCTATCTTTGGGTACTGTACAATAGCTCTGCTCCGAAGCTCAACATCCTATTCCTGCACTCCAGTAACTGGATGAGTAAACTCCATTGGCAGAAGGTCTTTGCCAACCTATATAGTGTTCCTCTCCGTCGAAGGCCCTACCACTGATGCCAGTTCTTTGCCTTTATTATTCTGAACCCCTCACTCTTTTTGTTTCTTGCATGTTGACATGTCGTGCCCTTGCAGCTTGCAGGAGTTATAATAGCTTGAAATGCTATCATAGCTTTGCCAAAAACTTTCTTTCATTAGGCATATGACCCTACCCTCACCCTCTGGGGCATCGGTTTGCACGAGTCTATCTCGACAAGAATACGGGCGCAACACGACCTTGAATGGGAAGCCATAGCCTGATCCATCATCAACAGATTCCAAATGCCGTTAGCAATGCCGAACACTCCGATTCTATTGAAAAATGTTGAGGAAGTCCTGGTAGAGAAAGCCATACAGGCGCAAGGGGAGTATCACACTCCGACAAGAAATCTGTCGTCCATCGGAACAAACGCATCTGCACGTTTGCTAGGAACCATATGTCTCTAGCCCAGAGGTGCAGGAAGTCGATCTCGAGGCACGGGTGGATAAACAGGTGCATCGTAACTAATACCCCAATTTCAACTGGGCCAACGAAACTCTGGAAGGCCATCGCCGCCCGTATCAAGTCAACGGAAGGCCGACTATGATGGAATTTGCCCACTAGAATAATTCGAAGAGGCGACCATGGAGGCGATCTCTTACGACAAAAAAAGTGACTGTAGGAGCTTCTCGGAATGGCTCCACAGTGTGGCCTGCAGGAGGCACGAGAGAGGGGGTTTCCAAAATAGGGGAGGGAGGCGACGGCCGACGGCCCACCACCTCCCCGAAGGTGGCCGACATCGCGGAGGCAAAAACAGGGTGAGAGGCGAAGTAAGAAGAAAACTGGTGAGGGTTTGGTAGGGAAAAAGATAAAGAATGAGATCCAGAGCTTAGTTTACTTCGGCGGGGCAGCGGGGCTGCCCGCCAATCGGTCTATCGGGGGAGTCCAAAACCTAGGAAATTGCCGCCACCTTTGTGGAGAGGGCATATATATATATATATATATATATATATATATATATATATATATATATATATATATATATATATATATCCAGAGCTTAGTTTGCTCCGGCGGGGCAGCGGGGCCGCCCGCCAATCGGTCTATCAGGGGAGTCCAAAACCTAGGAAATCGCTACCACCTTTGTGGAGAGGGTATATATATATATATATATATATATATATATATATATATATATATGAACAGGTAATTGTGTTACAGACTCCTGGCCAGAAGGCCTAAAAATTCGACCCGAAGGCCCACACCCGTATTTGTATCTTACTGCACCCGGCCTGCACTCATATTTATTCTGCCACATGGAATTAAATGTGTTTCCCCCATTGCTCGAACCTTCAACCTCTTTGGAGGATGTGCCTCACTCGAACCACTTGAGCTAGAGATCACTAACAAATTTTATATATATATATATATATATATATATATATATATATATATATATATATATATATATATATATATATATATATTTTAACAAATTATATATATATATATATATATATATATATATATATAAACACCGATTTATTGATGTATAAGGCACAAAATGCTGAAGCCTATATAAGTAAGCATGAGCCGCACAGAAAGACCCCAAAAATAAAAAAGCCGATCAGTGATGGGGGCACGCACTGAATAGGACCAAAAAAACCTCCAGGACATCAGAGCTGGCCACAGCCTCTAGCACTGAGCCGTGGCGAGATTACAGCGGTTGTTCACCTTGAGAACTTGTCTGCAGACTTCTCTGTAAAGTTGTGAGGAGTTGAATAAGCGTCCTTCGTATCTGTACTTGTTCCGATTCTTCCATAAAATCCAAATACCGACGGCTGTAACGATCTGGTGCCTGCTGGAGTTCCCCCAGTTGGCGAGGACATCGTTGAAGCCTCCAACCTGTCGGTGCGGTGGCCATCTGATGAAAAGGTGAGACCACAGCTAGGAAGCGAGTTCCCCGGAGTGCAGAACGTGTTTCGCGGTTTTGGCGTGAGGAGAGGGGCAGCAGTGGCATCTCGACGCGAGGCTGAAGCCGATGGAAGTTAGGCATCGTCAGTAGGAAGTTTCCTGCATTGCGCTCTCCAGATGAGAATGGACCATTTGTTGGGGATGGCGGACAGCTAGTAGGAGACGAGGAAGGGGTTGGGCTCTCCAGTGCCTCTCGTCACCGTTCTGGCAGACGCTAATGAAAAATTACCACCAAAATTCAAGGGCCACCGTAGCATACCCGACTCATCTTGGATCATGAAAGGTTCTGCGAGGTTCCGGTCCAGGAGAATGCGTCTCCAATAGGCTAATGATCTGTTGTTGGCTGTGGCCGTCGTTGGGTAGGAAGTCCAAAAATATCTAGCCTTCATGAATCGGGACCAGATCGAGTTTTTCGTTCGGAGCTTCCACCACTGCTTCATAGAGTAAGCATCAACAATATGCGCAATTGGAGTCCCAGCTGGCCCCGTGATGCTTGTCTTTTCCTCCGGTGTGACCCCAAAAGAAGTGGGAGAAAAGGGTTTCAAGAGGGGATAAGACCTTCTTCGGGGGGGAGCAGACTGCTAGGGTGTATATGGGGATGGAGGAGAGAACATGCTTGATCAGGATCATTTTTTTGTCCGGAGATAGGATGGCATTGTGCCATCCCTCAATTTTCTTCCTAATTTTGCTGACGAGTCCGTCGAAGATGCCCGAGTTAGATTTTACGTAAACCAGCGGGCATCCGAGATAGGTGAACGGCGGGTAAGCAGTGGAGAATGATGTCAGATTGGAGAGGGTGGCGGAGTGATCCCTGTCAGCTTTATGATGGGTGTAGATGACGCTCTTGCCGGGGTTCACCCACTGTCCGGAGCATCTGGTGTATCTCTCAAGCGTTCTGTGGACCGCCTCCACCGACCCTATGTTGCCTACTAAAAAGATGATTATGTCGTCTGCATAGGCCAGATGAGTGATTGAGGGATAGCCAGTGGTTGTATGGAAATAGTAGAATCCGGGTGAGTTGGCTAAGCCGTTGAGATTTTTGCTAAGAGCTTCGGCCGCGATGATGAAGATGTTAGAGGATAGAGGGTCTCCCTGCATAACTGGCTTTGAAGAAACCCTCGGCTTGGCCGTTGATGAAGGTAGAGAACCAGGAGTTGCTGATGGAACTGAAGAGGACGTCGGTCCTTGTTTCCGAGAAGCCGAAGGCCCTGAGCACCCAAATCATGAATTACCAGTCCAGACGGTCATAAGCTTTCACTATGTCACGATTGATAGCCACATTCCCCCTTAGAAGTGAATTTCATGCATGTGATCATCTTCTGTGCCAAGAGAATGTTGTCGGTGCTGTTCCGTCCTGGGATGAAGCCGCTTTGCTCTTTCGAAATGATTTTGGAGAGAAATACAGACATACGAGTCGCGATAATTTTTGATATGATTTTATTGGTAAAAGTGCATAGGCTGATGGGACGGAAGTCCTTGAAGGTGTCCGGGTTGTCTGTTTTGGGGATGAGAATAAGGTTTGCTCGGAAAATAGATTTTGGGTAACTCGCTCCTTAAAAAAAGGCCATGGCTGCCTCATGGATGTCGTGCTCGATGATGTCCCAACAAGCACGGAAGAAGACACCGGAGAAGCCGTCTGGGCTAGGAGCGCTATGCTCGTCCAGAGCCCAAACGGCGCCCTTGACCTCCTCCGTGGAGGGGGGGTAAGAAGCAGCTCGTTCTCTTCGATGTTGATTATGTTGGGGATCTTGGCTAGGAAGTCCTCATCCTTGCGGATGGTGTCTTTGGTGAAGAGTTTGGAGTAAAAATTAGTGGCGGCAGACTGAATGCTCCTCTGGTCAGTGAGGAGTCGGCCGTTGTCTTCGGCAATTTGGTGTAGGCTCAACCGTTGTCTGCGACCTCTAACACAGGAGTGAAAGAAACTTGAGTTTTTATCTCCTTCTGCATCCCAAACCAGCCTAGCTTTTTGCTTCCATAATTCTGTTTCTATCTTCAACCGAGAGTTAAGAAGAGCTCTGGTGAGATGTTGGGTGGCGCGGTTCTCTGGGGACCTGTTCGTAGCAAACAGAATTTTTGCCCGGGTGACATCATCTTTCGCCAACTTAATAGTTTGGAAAATATTACCCTCCAGGTCGCGAGCGCTCCCTTGGTCGCTTTAAGTTTAGCTGTAACTCTGGCAAGGGGGTCGGGGTCATCGGCAGAACTCCAAGTAGTGGCGACGATGTTTTTGAATTATGGGTGAAGGGTCCAAAAGTCCAGGAACCAAAATGCTTTCTTGATGTGATAGTGATTATTGCAGATCTCGACCAGAAGAGGAGAGTGATCCGATTCTATGGTATTCCGGTGGGAGAGGTTCGAGATGTGACCCAAGTCAGCCCAGCTATTATTAACTAGAGCTCGATCGAGCCGAGAGTACTGACGACTGGCTCCTTCCTGCATGTTACACCAGGTAAAAGCGTTGTCGGAAAAAGGGATAGGGGACATGCGGGTGTTAAAAATGAAGGTATTGAAGTCCGCCATAGCTGGCGGAGGGAGGACGGCCCCCTGACTTCTCCTTTCTGCTAGAGATAGTGTTGAAGTCGCCAACACATATCCACGGGGGTTATTAAGGTGGTGGTGGGTATCCGTCAGAGTGTCCCAAAGCCTCTTGCGGTCGATGATGTCGCAACTGCCATGCACAGCTGAAAGAAGGGATCGGTGCTGAAGAAAGGGGTGCTCAATCCAGCAGGAAAGAGCTTGTTTGGAATCTTGGACGGAGCCAAATTTGACGTCGACAGTGAAGATCCAGATATCGTTGCACCCGGCGATCGCGGAAGGAAAGCCGAGTTGAAGTTGGAATGCTTTGAGTTTTTTTGGAACTTTGGGTTCAATGATAATCAAGATGTCGATCCGGTGGAGTTTTTTGAGGCTGATAAGTCTGTTCATGGTGGGTTTGTTGGCAATCCCATGGACATTCCACGAAAGGATGTTAAGAATTGGAGGGAGGGGGTTATGGAGCTTCGCAGCCGATCTGGTAGTCATGACCGTGGCCTTTTTGGAATTTTTTCTCTTTTTGTTATGAGGTTTTTTGGAAGCTATCGTAGCAGCGGTAGCGGTGCCTGTGATATCCTCGCTATGTTTTTGAATAATGATTTCGGAACTCTCCGTCGGAGGAGTATCTTCTAACTTTGTTTCATGAAGGGCGTGGAGGGGGTTGGTTAGGTCTAGGAGACCTGCTTCCTTTGCTTGTTGGAATCTATCTGCGGCATCTGCTCCGAGGATGGCTAGGATGTCCTTGGAGGTGCTGTCTTTGTTTATGTTGAGATCTTCAACCCTGAGGGAGGATGGATGCGGGCTGAGGTCCTCCAAGGAGGGTAGGTACGGGCCGGTGGCCTCCAGCTCCACTCTCTCTCCACCTGATATATTGGCCGATGAGGTATGGTTATCCATGATATGCACGTTCTCTGATGACAGGGGAGGCTCTACATCTGCAATTGAGAGGACGTTAAACGGGTTGTAGAGCGAGATGTCCTTCGGATCATAGGGTACGATTCCAGGTTGGTTGGGGGGTTAATGCTGTGGCTGGTGGAGTTCTCACTGTCGGTGATCTGGGGTAGGGTTTGGGAAGAGGGAGGATGGGGGCTGATGGAGCGTCTTGGGCCGGCTTGAAGGATTATGTCTTACAGGGGGCTGGCTTCTTGAGTTCCGGGTGGGCTTTGTAGCAGAACCTGGTGAGGTGTCCTCTCAGCTGCCAGTGCCTACAGAAAATAATATTGTTGTCATACACTAGCACCTGTAAATGTATTCTTCCTCCAAGATCGAGCTGAACTAGTTCTGACGGTTCTGTGGACAGATCAAGTTCCACGCATATCTTTGCGTAGTTCCCTTTGGAAATGTTTCAGGTTTCATCCGCGATAGCCACGAGAGTCCCGAACGAGCTCGCAATCCTTTTGAGGGTTGCTGGTGTGAAGCATACGAGGGGAAGGTTGGGGAGGGTAATCTAGGCCGATATAATGGCAGAGTCAACTTTGGGGTTGAAGTTAGGGGTCCATTTGGCGATCTTGATGGTCTATTTGCCTGTGGAAGTAGATCCTTTGGCCCATACTGTGGAGAAGTCTTGATCCGAGGAGAGGTATAGGAACAAGTGTTTGGGGTCCAGCGGAGCGACCTTGAAAGCTGAGGTGAGCCTCCATCCGGCGACGGCCTCTTGCGCTAAGGCGATCTTCGGGCATCATGTTTGGAACTTCAGGACGATGGTCCTCGCGAAGCTGTGGGATAGGGAGGAGATCTCTTCGGAGGATAAAGGGATCTGAATGGCCTGGCCATCGAAAGGGGCCGAAAAGACGATGTCGGGGTGCTCTATGCCCGCGGTAGGGGGTCGTGGTAGCCTTACGGTCCGGGCACAGAGCATCTGCGTAGGACAATGGCTGCGAGGGAGTCGTGGCCGATATAGGGAGTTGTAGCCCGGGCAGGGGTGAGAGGGGGGAGGAAGGAGGGGGGAGAGGAGACGTCGTGGGCACCGCCCCGCGAGGTAGAGCCACCAACGGGAAGGCCTCTAGGGTATTCGACCCCGGAAGGCGGGGAAGGATAAGAAAGAAGCGCCGGACAAGGATGGTGGCAGAAGGGGAGCATTGCCAACACCTACTCGAAAGGAGGCGACAGGGAGAAGGGAGCCGGAGACCGCCGAAGCGATTGGGGCTACGTCTTCGGGCGTATGAACCTGACCGGGAGGTGCATAGGGGGATGCAGCACCCTGAGGCGCATAAGGAGGGGCTGGCGCATATGCAACGAGTATACTGTCCATGCTAGGGGGGCGAGATGAGGGGGGCTCCGATGGGGACGGAGGCTGCAACCTACAAAGGGTGCAGGCCCGAGACGCTCATAGAAGGCGCACACGGGGAGCTGGCTAGGGGCGCATGCGAGCCAAGGAGACCTACCGTGCATGAGTACGCATAAGGGGGTGCTCCGGAGGGCGCATAGGCCGCAACATGCGGCGGGCGCATGCCCGGAACAAGCTCGAAAGGCGCATAAGCTACGGCCTTCGAGCGGACCTCTGTAGGCGCATGATTCGCGGCCAATAGAGGGAGAAAATTCAAATTTCGAATATCCGAAGAGGAGCAGAAAGGCCTATCACCTGAGGCAAAATCGGACGGGGTGGTCGACATCCTCAACGAGGCGGTGCCGCCGGACGCCGAGGAGCTCTACGGCCACCGAAGCGGGGATGCCGCTCGCGTCGAGGTTGGCGATGGTCGCTCCCGAACGAGCCAACCGAAAAATGACCAGGGGGGTCCGCGCGAGGCCACCGGAGGGCTGTCGCGACCCGGGAGGAGGGAGGAAGGTGGACGGTGCCGATCACAGATAGGTGGGCCGCCGGCCAAGCCGGAAGCGACGGTCGGGGAAGATCGCGACCAACACCTGCAGGGGCGCTTCGACCGGAGGGGATCGACTCCGACGTTCGGGGAGGGAACCCCCAGGTGAGGCACCTCCGACGCGGAGGAGGGTGAGGGGGCGGCGGCCGGCCGATGGCACTCGGCCCCGCCGTCGGATGCGGACGGAAGACAGAGACATGCGCTCGAGAGGGCACGAGAGGGAGCCTTTTAATATATACATATATATATATATATAATTGTGTGACGTAAAAACATGATCGGGTGACCTTTTAAAGTATCCATAAGAACATGTTACCCCATTACCCTCAACATTTCTATGTGTTGAAAGTTGTTCTTCCATATACACTTTTGCACTTAGAGTTTTGTTATTTTCCATCATGTACTTGTTTTACTTTCGATATATTTTGCTATATATTCAATGTTCCACTGCTACATGATAGTACTTCACATGCTTTATATAGTATGTTGTTTCGTGTGTCTAACTTTCGTTGTACTTGCTCCCATCTTGATAGGATATGTTGTCAATTTTTGGCAGTGACTATCATATACACTGTGGACGCTTTTAGAGGTTGATCCTAGATCATTGATAGTTTAGTTAGTTTCTTAAAGTCATATATTTAGCGTGTTTGTTCCCAAATATTTATTTAAATATAATGTTGAATTTTGTAAATATTGGAGACCAGTCTAGATTTGGTAACAACGTACTTGTGGAATCCAAATCTTATTAAATATTTGATTTGATTAGATTTGGATGTCCCTAATTGGTGTTGTACTATTTTAGATATAATAGCATTCTTATTTTAGGAAATCCAATTATGATCTAAAATAGGATAATTGATGGGCTATTTTAGGTGTAATAGGATTCTTATTTGAGGGCTTCCTAATTAAGAATCATATTATGACCTAAAATAATATTTTCTCAACCTATATATATTTTTTTTCCTCATCCTATATATATATATATATATATATATATAGGGGTGAGGGTGGAGGCACAAAGAATAAGCAAAAAACACAAAAGTGGTGATTCAGGGTGCTTGTCCACAAAAAAATCTAAGAGAAAGTCCGTACTATACTCTTAGGACTTCGTCATCCAAGACAGAAGGAAGAAGAAGATCTAATCGAGGAGTCATCAACTTCGGTTAGTGAAATTTCTGTAGGTTAGTGAGTGATCGCAATTGTAATCTTCTGTTTTTTTTCTTGAGAGTGGTGAGGGGGTTGAACCTATTAGGGCAAAGGGTTCAACGTGAGTTTTATCAATCTTATAATTTCATCTGAGTTATTAAAGGTTGAGATTTATCCAGGTGACGTATGTCACCGCCATATATTTGTCTTCATCTTGTGCTTGGTGTCCGTTAGACGGGGGTTAGTTTTGGATATATGGGTTGGCAAACGCTTTCGCACGCATCCAACAATTGGTATCAGAGCTTTGGCGGTTAAGGAAATCATGTCTACGAAGTAGATGAACACTCGTATAACCACCCTCATAGGGGAAACTGGGTGATTTGGAAGCCATTGATGGAGGATCTACTCTAGTGCAAGGACTTGCTTAGCCCGTTGGAGGGTAATTTTGAAAAGCCAACGGATAAAGCTACTGAAGACTGAAAATGACTGGATTAGAAGGCTATTGGATGCATCCACCAATGCTTGGATGATTCGGTGTTTCACCATGTGTCCACAGAGAGTTCGACAAAAGCATTGTGGGAGAAGCTGAATTCGTTGTATGAAAGGAAGACGGCTGGCAACAAGGCATTTCTTATTCGTTAACTCGTCAACTCGAAGTACACGGAGGGTGCCCTAGTGGTACAACATATGAATGAGGTTCAGGTTATCAACAATCAGCTGTCTACAATGAAGATGGTGATTGATAATGAGCTTCAGGCCCTATTGCTCTTGAGTTCTCGGTTGAGAAGCTGAAAGACGTTAGTGGTGTCAGTGAGCAACTCCACGCATGATAGAGTTGTTACGATGGAGGCAGTCAAAAGTAGCTTATTAAATAAGGAGGTCTGACATAAGCAAGTGGACTCATCGCAGGAGTCTGCTCTGGTGACTTCCTACGGGAAGGAAAGACCCAAGTTATAGGCAATGGCAGGGGGTAGTTCTCGGGATCTTGCTATTATGGACCGCAATGAGGGCTGCTATTATAGAGGCAAAAAGGAGTCATATCAAGAGGAACTGCATGAAGCTCAAAGCTGACAAGGCTAAAGACAAGGAGGATCAGGAGGATCTTACAATAATAGAAGATATCACCTTCGTAGCGACTGACGCAGAGGATCCTTATGGCATATGTCATAATGGCGGCTGGGTCATGGATACGGGGGAATCATATCATGCCACTCCACATAGGAGGATCTTTATGTCATATCACGGTGGTAGGTTTGGACGTGTGAAGATGGGCGACAAGGAGATGGCTGCAGTTGTAGCATCGGTGATGTGCACTTGACGATAGAGTTTGATAAGAAACTTCTCCTCTGGAGTATGCGACATGTATCGAGTTTGTGCTACAACTTGGTTTCGGTAGGAAGGCTGGCAGATGATGGTTGTCGCAGTCTATTTGGGTACAAAGATTGGATGCTTGCGATGGGTTTCTAACAGCTGGCTTGTGGAGATTTGTATGGAGGCATATACAGGTAGGCCATAGACACCGGATGGAGGCTCGAGGGGTATTCGACAGGAGGTGGATTATCGAAAACTTGCTGAGGAGGGGCTTCTAGATGTTTTGAGGGTTATAGAGGATTCGGTTCGTCGAGATAAAATGATGAATAGTGACGAGTCAAAGACTGAGGGTCAGTCTGTCGCTCCCATGACAGCTGGTCGGTCTCCAGGTGGGGGCTGCACTCGGATCCAGATTTGGTGATAGATGGTTTGCCAAATCTTCACGTTGTGACATCGGTTTTAGCAGTTCGAAGCCATGAAGGAGATCAAGTTTTACAGCAAACTCAATCTGAGGTGGGAGCATCATCATTCACACAATTCAAAGGGAGCAATGGGTCATCAACGACATGCACAGTACGTGATATTATGCTCGAGGATGCATGTGTACGTGGAAGCTTCAAGTTCGAACACGAAGCTGGGCAGGTTCAGGAGTTCGAATCCTGTGAAAACTGTACCATCCCCTTGGTTAGGCCAACCAAGGGTGAAGAAGCTCATCGAAACTTTAACACTTTTCGGTAGAAGATGGAAGCCGGGGACAAGCAGCCAAGACTTACCGTGAGGCTGATCGTCAGGGACTTCGGTCTTGGTCTTGTCATTGATACCGGCCGGATCCCAGTGGTGTAAAAGATGCTACGTATGGCAGCTAGCGTCGACGTGACGGTTGAGGAACTGGAGCCAAAGGAATATACAAAGCAATTCGGGGGATCGAAGATCAGTGGCATGGGGGAGTAGAAATTCTATCGTGAGATGACATGCATGGAGTCCAGTTAAGGACAAATATGGTCAATATCCTCTCATCAGACTGGAGGGGAGATTGTTGGAGTCCAGTCTGGATTTGGTAACAACATACTTGTGGAATCCAAATCTTATTAAATATTTAATTATTAGATTTTGATGTCCATAATTGGTGTTGTGCTATTTTAGATATAATAGGATTCTTATTTTAGGAAATCCTATTATGATCTAAAATAGGATAATTGATGGGCTATTTTAGGTGTAATAGGCTTCTTATTTGAGGGCTTCCTAATTAAGAAATTATATTATGACCTAAAATAGGATTTTCTTATCCTATATATATGGGGTGAGGGTGGAGGCACAAAGAATAAGCATAAAGCACAAAAGTGGAGATTCGGGGTGCTTCTCCACAAGGAAATCTAAGAGAAAGTCTGTACTTTGCTCTTAGGACTTCGCCATCCAGGATAGAAGGAAGAAAAAGATCTAATCGAGGAGTCGTCAACTTCGGTTAAAGAGATTGCTATGGGTTGGTGAGTGATCTCAATTGTAATCTTCTGTTTTTCTTTTTGAGAGTGGTGAGACGGTTGAACCTATTAGGGAAAGGGTTCAACGTGAGTTTTGTCAATCTTATAATTTCATCTGAGTTATCAAAGGTTGGGATTTCTCCAAGTGACGTACGTTGCCCCATATAATTGTCTTTATCTTGTGCTTGGTGTCTGTTAGACGGGAGTTGGTTTTGGTCAAGTGGGTTGGCAAACACTTCCGTACGTGCCCAACAGTATATATGTTATTATTTTGAATTAACAAATAATAGTATCTTATGATCAAATATTTAATATGTATGTTTTAGAGTTTGTTATCGAGACATAGACAACTTACTACTACTGATATTATGGCATAGTCTGGACTTGACCATGTAATCGTATCCCAAAACTAGGGAGTGGGTCGTGATAGTAGTTGCAGGAAGGAAGTAAAGGGGTCTTGGTGGATTGAGAATGGAGTAGACATGCATAGTGGTTCAGATAGAACGAAGCGGAACAATATAGGTTCTATTCAAAAAAATTATGTAATTATTTTGGATCCAATGAATGGGACAAATACAACAATAAATAATAATAAAAATAAGCCAAATAAGAATAATAAAAAATTTAGGGAGTTTACAGGAGTCGAATGTTGCAACAACCGAGAGAGAGAATTTTTTTTTGTTGGAGGCTACGTCAGATGATGAACAATGGAAGATCGCTTATGGTAATCTTCGTAGGGTACTTACTAAGGGTCAAGTTCTTATGACGCCTATGTAGCGACGCATGTGCCAGAGCTCCATATATTGTTACACAATTGTAAGCACCCTGATTTTTTAAGATTGTTTTATTATTGATTTTATATGATTTTTATTTATTAGATTATATTTTATTCTTAATTATGACTATAGTCGTACTTTTTCGTAGCTTTTATTTTTGGAGCACAAAAGTGCCAATCTTTCGAAACGTCCTTTATGAGTTTTGAAGTAGACAACTCCACCTTAAATTTGACATATCATGACTCATCCAAACTTGTCCTCTAATATTTTTTAGACTTCGCACAACTTTGGGTCAGTTTAGGCCATTTGTCCATTTATCGTAATTCTATACCTAACTTCCAATGAGAGTTGGAACTCGACATCGATAAAAACCATTTGACCCAATATATAGTTTTGACCTATTTTGAGCTTACGACACACATACCTAGGGAGTGCCACTCAATTGAGTTCTCATGTGCTATATATTTTAAATGGCACATAGATCCAATCTATAGAATTTGGAGTCTACTTTGGTTTAACAATTCGTACCGACTCCAAACTAGGTCAACGAGCCTCGATAGAAGCCATGTTAGGTTGCCATGCCTTAGAAGAATTATTATGAATTTATTTTAGGATGTATATAGCCAAATAGATTTAAATACAATTTTGTATATATTTGATTATATTTGTAATAGCCTAACTATATATATATATATATATTTTTTTATATAGCCTAACTATATATATATATATATATATATATATATATATGGTCTTAGTCACGGTTAAGCTTTGAGATGTGTATCGACCGGGGATTTTAGTAAGGCTAGTGCAGTAGGGTGCTTTGACTAGTATTTTGGCCATGCTAGGGAAGGCATGACCATAATAGTGTCCCTACTAGAAAAATTAGTCAAAGTTGTGACTTGAACCCTAGAAATAGTTTATTTAGTATTTATTAATAATTTTGACTTCTAGGAAATCCGGTTGTATCAATCTAGCCATGACTTGACCCAAACCAAACCTAAATCCATGTAGACATGTAGTACGTCTATAGACGTCCATGTATGTGTATATTTATTGTGCACGCATATATTTTATATTTTATTTTAATGGGTTAATAAATATTTACTACACGAAAAATAATGATTCTTGATGGTTTATAAGTTGACGGTTGTCGAAAACCGTCAACAATAGTGGTTATCTTGACGGTTTTAGGCTTACGTCAAGAAAGGCCACATTTTATGTTAGTTTAGCAATTTTATAGCATAATAGTTGACGATTTTAGACGATCCGTCAAGAAACATCATTTTATAAATTGACGGCTCGGTGATAACCGTCATCTGATGCATGTTCGAAAAAATTGGCGCAATATTTTCAGCTGCCATTATAGTAATTTTTTCAAAATTTTCATATTTGTTGATAGATGGTTGTTCTTTTAATCAAGAAATATCGGAACGAGCTCTCGATCTCTCATAAAACTCTTTCAGAGAATCCTCTTCCTTTTCTCCTCCTCTCCTTATTAAAACCCCTCTTCTCTCCCTCCCCTTTGCCTACACCCAGCCGACTCTCTCTCTCTCTGTTTCTTCAACTCCCTTCTCTCCCTGGAGAAGCTCCTCTCGTACGACTCCTCTTTGCCTTCCCTCCACCGTAGCCGCTCTGTCGACCACGATCCTTTGTCTGTTTCTCGAGCTCCTCCGCGGCCTCCCCATGGTCGATCCTCTACGTCACGCGCCCCTCGAGCACCCCCTACCCGTTGCTTCCTTGCCACCCCTATGCCCCCTGTGCCCTAGCCGGCCTCCTCCATTACGGGCTATCCATAGTCGACCCCGAGATCCAGCCGCCTCTCTCCATCTGCCTCTGTCGCTCCGGCCATCCGACCTTCCCGAGGCTCCCCTCTACGTCAGCCGTCTACCTCGAGCTTCCCCTACCCTCCACCCTTATTACCCCTGTGCCCTAGTCTAGGCTCCCCTCTTTGTCGACCCCCTGGCCACGAGCTCCCCGCTCGACCCTCCTCCCTTTTTCCTTGAAGAAAATCCTAACCCCTCTCGGAGCAGTCGACCCTTTTTTCCCTTGAAGAAATCCCTAACCCTGGCTCTCCCCTTTCCTGTGGCCGTTGTTTCATGACCAACTGGCCCCTTCCGAGATGCTTTGATCGTGACCCGTACCCAAAATGCTGCGGCAACTCCGAGGCGTGCTGCTACGCCGGTGATGACGTGTCGAGGATGCATTCCCGATTCTGACTCTAATTTGGGTATATTTTTTGAAACTCTTGGTTGGAACCTCTATTTCGATTTTATATCTGTCGATGATGATATTTGGGTCTCCATCTGATGATGATATTTGGGTCTCGATCTCCCTCCCTAAATAGGGTTGTCGAATTTTTGATGCCTATCGGATTCAACGTTATGTGACAATCCTTTGATCATCTTGGTTTGAGAATCTTAGTGATTCCTAGATCACGAATTCTATTTGTTGGATTGGTTTCTTCCTATATTGCTGTCGGGTTTTGTATTGCTGTCGGGTTTATTCCTTGTTAGCTTACGATTATTTTTGAGTACTCTGATACTCTTAGTAATGGTCATTAACCAAATGAACCAAGACGTTGCAAACCATATCAAGTACACTGGCCCCGTGTCAGTACATGTTCAATACGTGTGGAGGCACATGCAAGTACGACAAATGATGTATGATCCAAATCTGAGACTTAGTTTATCTTATTTTTAGTATCATGTTGCCAAGTCATATTCGTGTTTTGGTACTGTTGGGCAGTTCATTTTGGGTGCAGATACGCTCGTGTTTTATACGAGTCGATATTTGTCAAACTTCTTGGATCCCCTAGTGATGATGTCCGGGAGCAAGTATGTAACTAATAATTACTTTCTGATTACTATCCAACCAATTGTTATGTATATGCCAATGTTGCCATTTGATACTTTAAGATAACTACATTTTTAAGATTACATGTTCCCATATGTACCACATCTGATGTCTATCCACTTGAATTTTTTTCTTAATTGCTTACATTGGATACTTGTGTCTCCGTATAATATAAAGGACTATGAGTACATATGTGCATGTTTGTGTAGGCAATGTTATCAACCGTCTTTAGGTAAATGTTGTATGGGCACTTTATTAAGATAACCGCATGCTTGTTGTGAATGAATATGTCTTTATGTTTTTCCCCCTCTCGTGTGTTTTCCTGGGAAGTGGCAACATTAAATAACTGCAGAAGTCTTGATAGTTTCCCGACTCTTAAGAAATAGGAATCATTATAGAACTTCCTTTGTAGTTCAATTTTGAAGTGCCACATGTTTTAATGGTATCTTGTGGTGCTATGCATGAAGGCGACAAATATGGATTTTATCACCTGTCACCATTGGAAATCTTCTCTCTCATTTTATCTTATTCTATTTTTCCTATTTGTCAGTTTGTTGTATAACAGTGCCATTTTTTCTATTGGTCATATTTCTCTAAAAAAAGAAGATAAATCATTGCCAATAACTTCAGGATCTTGAAATATGTAGATAATGTGGGCAAGTTGTACATGCTTTATCTACTTATCCCCAAAAGGAAGGTGAGGTTCTTCTCAACTGGAGTTGCTGAACATACTCTCTAAACATAGAATCCCTGGTCAATTTAGCTTTGCATCTTATCAGTAGAATATATGTTATACTATGTAAAGTGATTTGTGTTAGTTTGTGATGAAAGATGAAAACAGCAATGCAGATCATCTTGTATGATTTTGTTGTTTCGTTACCGTATATACAACTCATTTGATTTGGCTTTGTTGGAGAACTATTCTAGCAGGCTTTGACATCTTAAATGGCTTTCTATGTTCAACCAGTTACTGCTGTGAAGATCAGGTAATCATCTCAAAAAATCTATATCTAACGAATTGATTCTATACTTTGTGGATGACTACATTATATGAACCACTTGTCTTGTTATTAATTCTATCGTGGCTGTGTTAATATATGGAATCTGTGGCCTATTTCAACCAGTTTGGGGTAAAGTTGGAGTAGGAAGCTTATCCAAAATTGTCGAAGCAAGAGGTGGAGCATATTTATAATTTGAAAGAACTGGACTCTTACGATAAGAAATCAGACGAGTTCAATTCTATTTGAAAGAATTGGACTCTTACATGTTGTCAATGTATGCAATTTTTATCCATTTTTTGATGACTGTGCCTTTAATTTTGCTATTCTTATTCTAAATTGTTATTGCTATTTTTTAGGAATCTGTGGCCTATTTTTTTAGGTATTCAAGATACCTTGCTGTCTACAACAGCAAAGGTAGGTTAAGGGTTTTTCTTTTTGGGCTCGATCCTTGTGGCAAGTACCAAGGATTGGGCTGTCAGTTTGGGGCAGCATATGGCATTGTACTGCAGTTGCATTGGTAACTTGCTTGCATGATGCAGTGGCAATTTGCCATGCCAAGTGCAGCAATATATTTAGACTGAGCAGTTATTTAGGAGATGATATGGTATCAGTTATTTAGGAGTTAGATGATTTCCTATTTATGTTGTACAGATGAGATGGTAACAGTTATTTAGGAGTTAGATGATTTCAACAACAGGGCAAGAAGCAATGTGGGGTTTCCCTGTGCTGAAATTAGACTAAGTAGTGGGTATTTTGACTATAGGTAGTAGAAGAATGAGATAATTGTGCAGTCAAGTGACTTTGGGAAGAAAGGTATTGATATTCTCAGATTTAGGAGGGGTTTCATGATTAGTCCTTAGGCCCAAATTGGGGACCCCGGGTAGATATTTGGGGATCAGTTAGTCCTTGGACTAATATTTTTGGTTATCCTTGGTATCCAGTTTTTTGGATATCCTTTTAATGATGTGGGCTCAATTTTTTTAATAATACATAGGGCTATGATGAGAAATTCACACTATTACCAATGATGGTGATCAGTATTTTTATTGTATACTGGAGTTTTTAAATCTGTTTGTGTATCTGCTGCAATATTGGCCCTTACATCTGTTTGTGTTTCTCCATTTGCATCATTTCTTTATAGGATATGATGAGTATCAGATTTTTGGTACTCAGCAGTTTTTTATGGTACACTGCAGTTTTTACAACTGTATGAGTATCTCTTTTTACATCTGTTTGAGTATCAGTTCTTTATGTGATTTCTTTGATACTCGTAGTTTTTGAAGCAAACTTTCTCTGAGCCCAAACATATATGTATCTGTTTGTGAGTGTTGGTTCATTGGTTATGCCACTTTTGTGAATGTTGGTTCAGTTTTAAAGCAAAAACGGTTATGAATGTTGGTTCATTTTTTAATTATGATTCTGACTAAGTTTCACACAATTTTTTGAGGTTGGCATGGACATTTGCAATTTTCCCAATAGCCTGCAATTATTGTTTTTGTTATTGTTATTGTTATTAATTGACTATTTCCAATTTGATACATGTTTGTATCCAGACATATCTAGGATACCTGTATGCATCTTTACCCATATTCATTTCCCGTACAGCAAATTGAACCGATATCTAATCATCAACGAGAAACATTACATGATTGATAATTTAGCTAGCCTTCAGATACTTTACATGATTGATACATGTTTGTGTTATAGTTTCAGTATGGCTAGACTTCAGATTCTTGTCAAGTGATTCAAATTGTCTCGAGTATTCTTGTGTATGTAGCAATATAGTCAAACTGTATTGACAATTCTTTAATAGTGAGTTGAATATATATAAGAACATGTAGGAAAGTATATTGATAATTTGTGTTCTTTTTCTCTCAGGAACTTGCTGAAAAATGAAGGTGCGTGCATGCTGTGAATAGAGGAATGCTGTGGATATGGAAGGGATGTGCTCCGATCTGGTTTGCTACTTTTTTGGTTTCATTTTGTACGGTTGGATTATATTTGTAAAACCCCTAAATTTCTACTATATTTTTTTATTTATTTATTAAATTTAGTACCGATTTAAAATTTTGTATTGTACGTCGCATAGTCGTATTATACGCCGCGCACGGAATTTTATTTTTTGTAGTTGCTCGTCGAGTGCGAATATGTGCGAGCGTACATATTTTAGAAAAACATTTATACACTTTCAAAATATTATATAAATATTCTTCCTATAAAAAGCCTTTTGTTTCTAAAAGTTATTAATAATAAATAAAATTTTTGTATACTAGAAAATCCTAATTATGTAAAGAATATTTTTGCATACATATATTTCGTAATTATTTATTGGTCTATTTTAAATAAAAGTATAATTTTTGAGATTTATTAATATTAATATTTTATTGTTCAAAAAGATATTTAAAAATATTTATTATTTTTGAAATTATTATTATTGGTATTTTGAAAAATATATTTGGAAGTTATTGTGGCCATTTAAATCTTGATTTGAATTTATGTATTTATTTAAATAGTTAAATAATTGAAATTTGATTTATTGATTTGATTTTAAACTAAGGGAATTAAATTAGATTAATTGGATTTGGATTGGATTTGATTGATTTTAAATAAATAGATGAAATATCTAAATTGGGTTTTAAATATCCTAATCCTTATCTAATTGGGAATTCCCACGTCCTATAAATAGGCAAGTACTCCTCCAATTCATTATTGTTCCACAAATATTTCCACAACATGTACGTGCCTCGTGTCGGTGTCCATCCCTTCCGTGTCGGCCGTGACGGCCTCGGATCCGACCCCGGGTGTCATTCCAATATCTTATTCCATGTTTATACAAATACATTTATCTCCTTCTCCGTGTCGGACACACCCCGACATCGTCAAATATCTAACCCTAGTCTACTGTCGTCTGACGTCCGTCATCTTCCCTTCCCGTCAACTCTACGTAACCACCCGTCGTCCTGCCAACCCGATGTCATCTTCCTGGTCGCGGCTACCAAACACGCAACCACCATCGCCGGCGTTCGACGCCGGCAACCACCGAAACCCTTCTCCCCTTGTCGACAACACCGACCACCTGCCGCCACCCTACCAACAACCATCAGCGACACCATCGCCACCAACATCCGTAGAGCCACACTCCCGACGACCCACAGTCCGACCACCGTTCCACCAATTCCAGCCCCATCTCTTCCCGGCCGTTTGTCAAACCATCGTCAACATCACGCTATCACCGTTCCCTCTTCACCACCGTCACCACAACAGTCGTCATCGACACCACCACAACGACCTCGCCGCCAACCCAGCACACAACCACCGCCACCAAACCGGCCGTCACCCAAAAAGAAAAAGAAGAAATAAAACCCTAACCCTAAAAACTTACCTCCAACGAGCCAATCAGGCTGCCGGCGTCGCCAACCAACTCCCGACTCGCCGCGAGCGTCGCCACGCCTCGACGCCAACGCTGGAAGTCGTACCGACCTCGGCCGAGTCTCCGCGTGCGCCACCGGATCAGTCCCTTGCACCAGCCCTTGCCGTGGCCGCTGCGCCTTGAGCCTCCGCCTCCGCGAGTGCACCCGCAGTCGCCGGAGACGACCGCCCCTGTCCCGATCAGCAGCCCTCCGACCCTGCCTCTTTCACCGCCGCCCGCCTCAGCCCCTCGCCGTGGCCGAACCCAAAACCCCCTCGTTGGCCGCTTGAAACCCTCTTCTGAGCCCCGACCGATCCCTCCAACTTCCCGTTCCCGAGGAACCGCCGCGCCCAAGCGCCGTCCATCGGCGCCGGAGCCGCCCCCTCAGGCGAAAACCCTCTCGATCCTCCTGCTCTTCCCTCACTTCTGCCGGCCGACCCGACCCAGCCGTCCGCCGGACCACCGGATCGCCAGGGCGCCCCTCCGTTCACCCTCTCTCCCTCTTCCCCTTTCTTAATCATGTTTTTTTTTGTTTGGTTTTCTCCTCAAACGAGGAGACAGCAGGATAGATTTTAATTTGATTATTAATTGTTTTATTTTTTATTTTTTTATTGATTGTTTCTGTCGGAATTCTATTCCTCTATTATTTTAATAATAACATTATTGTGATTATTATTTTTATTATCATTATTATTATTATTATTGTTATTATTATTATTAATATTATTATTATTTTATTGTTATTCTTATTTCATTATTAGTACTATTATTATTATTAGTACATTACTAGTTATTTTCATTAACAGAATATTCTGTAAGTACAGTATTAATAATATTACTATTATTATTATTATCTCATTATTATTATTATTTGTCATCATTATTATTATTGTTAAAGATGGTTATTATTATTATTATTCTCATTATTTTTATTATGATTATTATTGTTGTTACTTGCAAAACTATCTATTTGCTAAATATTAGTATTTATAAAAGTTTTAGGAAAATATTATTTTCTGACTAAAAGGAAACAACTATTTTGATTTTAAGTTTGTAATTATATAAATATTTTGGCAATAAAATATGTACATTTTTCTATCTAGAGTCATATCTTTACAAACTTAGAGTTTTTGCCGAAAACGGTTTCTTGACTTTAAAGAACTTTCTTTTGTATTTTTCCTATAAATATTTTGACTCATGAAAATTAGCTTTTAGGGATTATAAATATTTTTTTAAATTCGTATATATATATAAATATTTATTTATCCATTATTCTTTGATTTTTCCTGTCCGTATCCAAGTCCTATTCCTTCGCCCATTTCGAGACTACCTTATGTCCATCCTAACTAAATTGACCATTCTGGACCCAATGGAACTGTCCGTGTCACCATCAGAGGCCACCTTGCATAGTTGTCGCACCGAAGTCGTAGTTCGTGCCACATTGATCATTGCACAACACCAGGCGTACTACCAGGCAAGACACCTTGCCATTTGCTATTTATTTATTGTAGCTCATATTTTATGCATTATTTATTTTCTTTATGCAAAATAAACTGTGATACATGGCATAACCTGTTAGATCTTGTAACACCCAGTTTTTCAGAAGAGGGTAATTTTGAAATTTTGTAATTATAATTATTATTTAATGGTATTTATTTCGTGTTATGATTTTTAGTGATTTTTAATTATTTTTAAACTATTTAAATTCATGACTTGTGATTTTTGGTGTTTTGCTAGTGAACAGTAGAGACTGCCTACCCTAGAGCCTAGCCATGTGATTAGGGTATTTTTGACATTTTAGGGTTGTTTAAATTTATTAGAATTTATTTGAATTTATGGAAATTTTTAGGAATTATTTTGGAATTGTTTGGACTAGGTTGATTTTGACTAGTGTTGACCCTTGTAGACCAACATAGGAGCTAACCCTAGTTAGTATGGACTTGGTTAGGTTATGGGACTCTAGTCTAACCTAGCTTGACTTAGGATTAGTGGTAATTAGTCCATTAGAATTTAATTGAGGAATTAGGAATTAAATGGTTTGAGAAATGGCTTGTGAAATCACAAGTCATTTTATGACTAATAGGCGTAATGGCCCATAGGCCACACCCATTGAACCAAGCCCTAACCCTAGAAATTCTGGCCGGCCCACTATGGTCATCCCTTCCTATTTATATCACCTTGAAATTAGGGTTGCCTCTTTAGGAAACATTGCCATTTGGAAGAGGTGAGTCCCCATCTTTGTAAATTCTTAGAAAATCCATTTCTACTCCAAATTCCTTCAAACAAATTGCAATAGGACCTAATATTAGTATTATTGCTGTTGTTGATGAGTATTTTCAGGAAGAACACAATTTGAGGGAGTTTGGTGGCTTGTGAAACTCTTCCCATTTGGGGATTTTGACCCATTGTTCACCTATAGGTATAATTCCTTCTATTGCATTTAAATTCTGTAAAAATTCATTTCTAGGATGTCCTAACCCTAACCTAACAGTAGGATAGGCTAACCCTAGGTTTTGGATCCATTTCGTGTCCGTATCGGACACGTACCAGTGTGGTTAGGATGGTGTTCGACGAAATGCCTCAAAGGGCATTTCGTTCGATTTTTGTGATTGTGTTTGAATGGAAAAATCCATTTTAGTCTCGTTTATGCATTTCTTGGACACTGAGCACGTTTTCGTGTCAGGTCGGGTCGACACGAGCACGTGGACACGCGGTCGTGCACACGCGCGCGCAGGCAGGAGCATCCCCTGCTACTCGGGCGGAACTACTCGTTGCATACAGCGTCTCGACCCACGAAACTCAACACACACATTGTGTCCATGACTGACACGAGGCTCGTAAAGTTTCATGAGTCCTCGTGTCGTGTTGGACACGTATTTGCATGTGCACGTGCACTGCACTATGCAGTCCAGTGTGTTGTTTTGTGTTCTGTGTTTTAATCATTTTTAATGCTTGTAAATTATGTTATTATTTATTAAATAGATCCTAAACTTGATGTTTAAACCTCTATTATAATTGTTACATGATTAACTTTGGTTTTCAATAAGGTATATGATTCGAACATGGGCTTTTGGGTTTTTTCTGATACACGACTGATACTATTTATTCCAGTTTCCCAAACCATTTTAATTCCCTGTATAAAGTTTGTTCTTCACTTAATTGGATCCCACATGTGGTAAATCATGTTAGCCAAGTATATTCATTCGAGAATTGGATTTGTATGGTGTGATATGGAAATTGGTATGTGGGTTAGTCGATTTCAATTAATAACTGAAACATGGAGTTCCATTTCTAAACTAACTTAGATTTCCAGTTTAAGGTTTTATTTCACTGAGTTTGAATTCTTCTAAACCTGGGAGTTCAATTCTGAGAATGGGAGTTAAGACTTGTGAACTGATTTAGCTATGGATGTTTCCTGTTAACTTAAACTGATTGATTTTCTGTTTTAGATGTAAACTGCTATGGTGTGTTTTTAAACTGGGTTGTGGTTCAATAGAAACTTGAGATTCAATATGTATTAACTGAGTTAGATTTCTCCTTAAACCTGAAATTGAATGTACAGAAATCTGAGTTTACCTTGCTTTGATTTCAATAATTGTTTCCTGCAACTGATTTCCTTTTTGTTCACTGAAATCTGAGTTTATGTTCTTTTACATAAAACCTGAGTTTTCCTTACATTGATTTCAATGTTCTTCTTTTAAAATTGTTTGGGTTGTGTTTCCAGTCCCTTGTAAATCTGAGAATGTAAACCTGAGAATAGTTTAACCACCTGTAATGATGTGTAAACCTGAGTTTAACCCTTCATTGCACTGTTAACTGAGTATGGGATTGGAGGTATTGTTTTGGATTTAAAAACTGAATTCATTTCCTTTCCTAACTGTCAAATCCTGAGTATTCCCATGCCTGAGATTTGGGGGTGTAGGTATTGATTGATTTGTAAAATGATTTCCTTTCTTTGTATTGACTGAAAACTGATTCTTGATTCATGATTCATTTCTTCCTATTACCTGAGAATGTATGTATTCACTGTCCTCTTGACAGTCACTCACATGTCTCACTCTCTTACACACACATTACACTCTACACTTACACATGTATACACTGTTTTAATATCTGAACACACACAGCCCCCAAATTCTAGACCATTGTAGACCTTGACTGTCCAAAACCAGTCCAATATCCTGCCAATTCCAGCCATATCAGGCCCCCCCCAATTGACAGTAAATACCAGTCCCCTTAGCCTAAAACACTGTCCTAACAAACCCCCACAAACCTGTACACAAATCAGTCCCATTACATCCCATTTCTAGTCCTGAAATCAGCCTAGGAACAGCCTTAAACCTGTCCCCACTTGGCACCCCTTGACTGTCCCAATATCAGCCATTATATTGCCCATTGCTGTCCCAATAACCTTCCCTTAGCCCATACACACATACACATGACAACACAGGACACCCCCTGCACATGAGCCTAAATCTGTGTGGAACACTCTCTTGTATTTTGACACACACATTCATTGCTATTACACATTGCTTCCCACACACACATGCACAAAATGACACTCTCATCCACTCCATGACATTCAACATTTCACCTTGACACTTCACTCACATATCACACACACAATTACATGCTCTTCTCTACCTCTCTCTCAATATATATATATATTATATATGGCTAATGTGTTAATGTGGTAAATATAGTTTTCCTATAGTTATATATACATATATGTGACATAGGGCCTAGTGTTGAATTCTCTTTTCATGTACACCTCCATGTTCACACACACACATAGCTTTACATGTTAGTTCCTTCCTCTTATATATATATATATATATATATATATATATATATATATATATATATATATATATATATATATATATATATATATATATATATATAATGTTGATTATGTATGAATGTGATGTACCTTGATATGTGACTTGTGTTTGGCTTGTATAGCCTTGTGATTGGTGTGTGATTGCTAGACTAGGCTTGCTTAGGCCTAGTAAGACTTATTAGACTTGTTGGGCTAGGACTTGACCTAGTTGACCTAGTTTGACTAGTCTAGTTGACTGGAGTTGACCAAGTGTTGACCTTAGTCTAGTTTGACCTAGACAGCATGCAGGTGCATTGTATATTTCATATATCACCCTCTGTATACATCTTGACTTGTGTTGCTCTAACTAGGAGTCAGGTACCTCATCTCGGAAAGTATATTTACTTCAGACATTCAGATACGAGGCGAGTACATTCTCTGACCGTTTTATACTTGTCTGGATTTATATTCTTGCTCTAGATTACTGTACTTGATGCTGACACGATCATTATCACGGATTGGTACTATACGGATCTTCTTCTGAGATGTTATCTCCTTGTATTCACTAAATACATATTATGATGTGCATTTCACTTACATATTGTATTTATTGAATACCCTTATCATTGTACACTCATTGTGCATATTGTACTCTCATTATCACATTGAGCCATTGTACAAGCTATTGTATAAGGTAACGTAACTGAATTGGATCCTTGTGTATTGATTTGGGGAGGGAGAGTAGAAGTGGTTATGTGATCAATCCTATTGTATAAGAAATTGTATATGTCCATTGTACACTCACGTACAAAGGAGTCCCATTTTATTGTATAACCTAACCCGTTTACATAACCATATTGTACTCTAAATCACAGTAGGCTTACAGTTCTTACTTATCATATTTAGATATTTCCTGTTATCAAATCTCTACTATTTTTCATATACTTCTTTCTTTCAGCGTTTCATGTACCTTACTTTATTGCATGCTTTATATTTCCTAACCTGATATGAACTGCGTGAGATGTTTTGTGCTCGCTCCCGTCCTGACTGGACCTGTTAAAAATTTTACAGAGGATGATGAGGAACCCTGCACCCTTACTTGGAGCTTACCTAGTTGACACTCGCGACCTGGACCCTAGGGGAGGTTCATGCAGCTGCTGAGGACGATACCTTGCTTAGTATAGATAGTTTAGACTGTTTTCCTTTTCATGTTTAGTTGTTGTTCTTGATTCAGAGTTTGTATATTTTTAGAGATGTTAAGACTTGTATTTCTTTTCTGTTGTACCTCAGTTGAGGATTTCTTATCTATTTCATCGTGCTACATTCTACCTTAGATTGTGATTGAGTTGTACCTCTGTGTTGGCCTCCTTATGGAGAGTATTCATATTATGCTAGTTATAGTTCATGACCTAGAACATCGTTCTACCGCCGACACTGTGGCGTAGGCTGGGCGTTGTTACGTTCTCGTACCCTCACAGTGGGTGCGGGTCGTGACAGAACTTACTGTTCATTTATATTTCCTGCTATGTATTATTTTTCTTACACATTAAACCTAGATTTAAGGGACCACCTTGTGTGTTGCATTTATTGGCCTTGACACGTTGTAACACGAAGTTGTGTGTCGCATATAGGACACGGAAGTGCGTGATTGGCTGGCCACCAGTACATACAAACCGTGCGATAGGAATAACCGCTAATAGAGATTGCATGCTAGTTTGACATAGCGGTTATAGTGGTTTGTGTTGTGGATACAACATAGTAGGCATTGGGCGGAGAGGACAATTCCTTAGCGTATGGGCTTCGATGTACTTTCTCTTGTGACCCGGACTCTCCGCTGGAGATACGGGTTGATGACCCATGATTACTGACGGCCACTGACGATTCTGCGGAACGTCATGCTCTTACTGATGGGGCCTCTGGTGCCCAAGGGGGACTACGCCGATCCTATTTAGCCAGGGCCCATGCGTAGGAAGAATTGTTCTTAACTACATTTTACTTAGAACGGTAGGCTACCTTTATCCATTAGGTACGAGTACTTTTGGTTTGGGTACTTGTATCTGACCGTGGCTTGGAATAATAACTTGTCGCGGATTAGTTTGTCACATCTTGTCCTTGTTTGGTTGTAGGTGTGACTTACTACTTCGATGAGAAGGTATTGAACCTTGTTGGGGTCCGGATACCATATTGGATTCTAAGCATGGAAAGATACGTCACCGTGAATTAGTTTACCATCTCCTGTCCTTGTTTGGTTGGGGGGATGGTACGCTCGTTCAATAGGTGTGTATTGGACCATGTTATAATTTGATTTACTTATTTATTTGAGCAATATTTATTCAGTTTATAAGGCATGATATTATTTGTCTTGTTACATCCCTCTGAGGACCTGGTTATCTCTCCAGGTGTATGCTATTATCTTTCGCAGGTGCTCTAGCTTTAGCCGTGATCATCGCTACTTCTTCGAGGATGATTGCATTTGGATCGTCTTCGCTTCGCTCGCAAAATTCATTTCTTTTCTCATGTATTTTTTTTCCTTTCATTTGTTGGTAGTGGATTTGTCTCCGCCCAATATATTGTATCAAGACAATTCATTATCATTTTATGATATCTTTTATTCATTTATTTTGTGTGGATGAGATTAGTTATGGTTTTACTGTATTTTACAGCTTATGTATTTATACGAGGCTTCCATATATTGGAGTATACTTCATATGAATACAGCTGGCATGTCTGTTTCACTTAACAAAATGCCAAAAAAAAGAAAATTGGCCTTTGAAAATAAAACGAGAAAAAGTACAAGAAGTACAAATTTGATTCTGGGAAAGTATTGCTATGGAAGTCTGATTCGTAAATGATCACTTTGTTCCTTGGACCATATGATGATGATGAAGATCACTGCTTGAAGTAGAACAACTGGAAGAACTAAGTCACCAGAAAGGTATCGACGCACTTGGGCACTGATGGCGAGGCCGAATGCTTTTCTGCTTTGCTTCACTCTGTTCTGAAAGAAAGGTTGAAGAAGAATGCTCTGGAGAATCAAAATCTCTAAGTTCTGATCTCTGTATTCTCTTCTGTCTCTGTCCGTCTCATGAGAAAAATAAGTCTATTTATAGACTTGGGCTTTTGTGCGTAAAAACTCAGCAAAAGTTCCATTTTTTACGCTAACAACTGCCACCCACGACTGAAGCCATCCTCTGTATATGTTGACACGTGTCCTATTATTTCATTAAGAATAGGATACATGTACACACGTTCTTCGAGAAGAATGGCATGAAAGCCACGTAAGCAAACCACGTTCCAAACTGGTGGAGGAGAATAGGGCATAAAAATAGCCCAAATGTACTCTGAGCGTAAAGCAGTAGATTATACGTAAAATAGCCCTGACATAGACTTCCCGTGTAAAGTGGTTGTTAAATAACCTTGAGCGTAAAAGTAGCTCAAATAGACTTTACGCACACGTCGACTGTTGAGCGTAAAGGCTCGTATAATCTTCGTGCGTAAAAGAAGCCATAGTGTGAGCGTAAAGTAGCTCAATCCACACACTAAACGATAACATTGGTCTCTGTGTTAAAACAAATCCCTTTGAATTCTGTGATATATGCCATCATTAATACCTCCATGTCAGAGTTTGCATTAAATGCGAGACTTGACAGCTTTGTCCAGCGTAAAAGTGGCTAGCTTGTCCTGGGCGTAAAAACCATTGTCTTGACCCTGGCTACTTTTAGGCGTAAAAGTAATTAGCCTTGACTTGAGCGTAAAGAGACTAGCCTCTCTGTGGCGTAAAGGGGATCAATTTTGAGTGGAATGATCTATCACTTTGACTCTTTCTGTGAAGCACTTTTTACGCTCCTACAAGACCCCCTTCAAAGTTTTCAAATATCTCCAAAATTTGAAACACTTTGAACAGAAGCGTAAAAGTTAAAATTTGATCAGTCAGCGTAAAATTCGGGATACGCAACCGTCATCCGCGTAAAAGCGGGGATATCCAACAGTCGGTGCAATTTTCAATAGTGTCGGTCAACACTTAACCGTCACAATGAATTTCTTTCTCGAGACTTTCGAATGCCTTTTCGTTTCCCCGAGTTTACATTAATAATGAGCAGTTTCCAACGAGGAATATGAAGAGTTGATTTAATTGTATAAATAAGAAGAAATTCTTCACTCTTGTCATTCATCCTCATTGTGACATGGCGCCAAAGAACGAGATTACTAACAAAGAGGCTTCGAACTCCAGGCTTGATTTTGAGCGAGCATGCAACCTTTTAGAGTGCTTTGGACTGACTCCTGCAGTCTTTAGTCGCATCGATGGTGGTCCACCAACTGCGTACGAAGGGCCAGGAGATGCAGAAGCATTTCTTAATCTGATGCGTCGCTCCGGGATTCGTAATATGCACGAACTAGGTACCTCCCTTCGTCAGCCCGACGAGGGAGAGAAAAATGATATTTTTATGTATTGCGAATCTTTTATCTATAGGGGGCCACTTCCTCCCTTTATAAATAAAATTTTGATGTTGATCTCATCTATTGATGCACCGAATTGTTTAAGCACTTCTTTTGACTGCTTCTTTGGTTATTAATTCCCAAGAAACAAACCAACACGTGGCATCTGTCTTGTGGTTACGAGAGCCTTTAAATAGGATCTTCTCCCAAAATAACTCACACCAACAGTTTCTTCAATCTTTATAAATAGCTGAGAATGTTTCACATATTCTCGTTCTCATTCCTCTGGAGATAATTTTTTGCAAAGTCGTTCTCCAACAAGTAACAATGGCGATGCTTTCCAACAATGTTCCTTTGTACGCCCAGTCATCAGACGTAGATTCAACCACTATTAGAGCAAAACCATTTAACTTAAGTGGTAAGTCCGATCGTAAGCAAATATCTGTCTTCGAATTTTTTGTTGAAAACAGCTATTCATGAGCGTAAATTCTTGACGAGCGTAAAAAATCCTTGCTGAAGCACTGGCGTAAAAGCCTTGCTGAATCACTGGCGTAAAAGCCTTGCTGAAGCACTGGCGTAAAAGCCTTGCTGAATCACTGGCGTAAAAGCCTTGATGAAGCACTGGCGTAAAAGCCTTGCTGAATAGTGATACACCTGAAGCACTGGCGTAAAATCCTTGCTGAAGCACTGGCGTAAAAGCCTTGCTGAATCACTGGCGTAAAAGCCTTGCTGAAGCACTGGCGTAAAAGCCTTGCTGAAGTACTGGCATAAAAGCCTTGCTGAATAGTGATACACCTGAAGCACTGGCGTAAAAGCCTTGCTGAACCACTGTTTTGAAGATAAAACAAGATGCGTAGCCTCTGTTTTTAGTTAGCATCTAATACGCGTCTGACTATACTCTGTTTAAAACACTTCTTCTTCGTTGTTTTTCCTGCAGAAGTTTGGCTGAAGAGTTTTTCCAGAACCGGTATTGGCGATTTTGACGCTGTGAGGAGCGTTCTTCTGACATCAACATCAGGGAGCTCATGCGCTTTTGACGTGCAAATCAGACAACTCAGAACTCTTCGTGGGATAGAAGGGTCTTCCTCTGTTGGTAGGAAGAGCCTTTATACACGGAGAGTTGGATGGTGGAGACAACTCTACCCCGAGAAATCGGGTAGTAGAGTTCCTTTCACGGAAGAACTAGGAATCGTATCCCAATGCTAGATACATTCCTATCTCCTCTGGAAGGCCGCCCCTAATCCACCAGTTGTATTGGCAGCAACACGCCTTCGGGCTGCCATACCCTGGGGTTCTCCTCTCGTCTGAGAGAGAAGACCAGAGTTTGATTCCTACTGTTCTGGTCGCCACTGAGGCTCAGACAGCAAGGAATTGACACCAACAACGAATCCGATGAAGAAGATCCAAAGAAGAAATAGATCTCCATTAGGTTATCGTTGTGTGTATAGAATAAAAATCCAAGATGTAAATAGATTTCTATTATAATTTGTAAGAAATTCTAAGAAATGTAATAGACTTTTATGATATGAGAATGGAAATGATAATTCTTCTATGCTCAATGATTTGTATCTATCTAGATGAAATATGGATATGATAGATAATAAAATCTTGTTTTCTATTTCTAGAGTATACAATACTATCAGAGGTAATATGGACATGATAGTATGTAAGAACTCAAAAGAAAATTTGATTAATATTTATGCAGAGGTCAAAAATGATAGATAGAAAAAAAAATAGGTGGATTTAGTATTTATCCAGAGGTTATGAAAACATGATAAATAATGAATCCCACTTTTTAATCAATTGATAGAAGATTTTAAAATCCCTCTCCCAGGAGATAAAAAATCAGCTTAACCAAACCTTGGTAGCTAGGGAATAAGGAGACAGATGTCATGAGCATATAAGTCCATCTTAATGTATGAATGAATCATAATTTTCGGGAAAAGAAAACGTTGATTCGATTCCATAATTAAATGAATGAATCCGATAGAAAGAACGGACAGGTCTTTTCGGGAATGAAAAGTTGTTCTCAATCTCAAAGACCGGTTCATTAACAGTCCTCTTCTATAAATAGGCGAGAACTCTCTGTAATCATTTCATTCTTATTTCTACTCCTAAATTGAAAATGTCTTCCGAGGATGTACAGCAAAAGAATGAAGTCTCCAGGAAAATTGAGGACGTCACTGAGATATGTCCCGTTGAGCCAACAGTGGCAGGCCTGACTCAAGTAGGCAATAGCTCTTCTACGCCCAAGCCACCACAAGATATCCTTGCGTTCTTAGTAGAGTCAGGAAAAACTCCTGAAGAAGAAGCGCTGAGGATGGCCGCCTGCAAGTTTTTTATGAACTCAGGCAACAATGCCTTCGAGACATTAACTGACTATGTATTCAATAAGGGAGGCAGTGGTCCTCGTCCTTGACCTTTTGTTTTGAACAAAAATAGTAATAAAAGAAACTTTATTTTCAGTCTGTCTCCCTTTTTTTTATACATAGTATTTCTTAAGAAATTTGCCATTGATTGGCATCATGAGTAGATCTCCATTGGGCATTGATAACCGATAGGCGCCATTGGAAAAAACGGACTCAATTACATAAGGGCCTTCCCATTTTGCTTAGAATTTCCCTTTACTTTTATGAGTCATCACCATCGGTCTCCGAACGGCTAATACAAGTTCGCCAACCTTGAATACCCTCTCTTTAACTTTACGATTGAAAGTTCGAGATATGCAGGCTTGATATAGTTCAATATGCTGTTGTTCTTGAAGACGCTTCTCATCCAATCCTTCAAGTTCTTGGAGTCGTAAGCGATCATTATTCTCTGTAGTTAGCTCATTAGCAATGGCTATTCGTAGAGATGGGATCTGGATTTCCAATGGGAGGACAGCTTCACATCCATAAACCAATGAGAATGGTGTAAAACCAGTAGGAGTCCGCACTGTTGTTCGATAAGCTCATAAACACTCTCCAAGTTTCTCATTCCAATCACGTTTATTAGAAGAGACAAACTTTTTGAGAAGTTTAATGATCGTCTTATTGAAAGCTTCGGTTAAACCATTAGCAGCTGGATTATAAGCCGTAGAAGCCAAATTCTGAATTCGGTTCTTATCACAGAATCGATAAAATGCCTGACTGGCAAATTGTGGACCATTGTCATGAATTATCCGTCGAGGAATCCCGAAGCGGTAAATGACATGGTGCTTGATGAAGCTGATCACGTTAGATGTTTTCACTTCAGCAAGGGGAACTGCTTCTGCCCACTTAGAAAAGTAATCTGTTATAGCTAATATGAACCGATATCCTTTAACAGAAGGAGGATTAATAGGACCAATAACATCCATACCCCAAGCTTCGAAGGGCCAAGAGGCTGTTGTAGGGTGTAGAAATTCAGATGATTGATGAATAAAATCAGCATGAATCTGACATGCTTTACATCTTCTGGCATAGTCTACAGCATCTGCAATCATAGAAGGCCAATAATACCCCATTCTTCGAATGCGGTCTTGTAATTTAGGACCCGATTGATGAGCACCGTAAATACCATCATGAGCTTCTTGCAGTATTTATTTAGCTTCACTTTCTAAGAGACAACGCAGCAAGAGTCCATCATAAGAACGACGGTATAGCATATGTAAAGACGAATCATAATAAAATCGAAACGATCGTCTTTTGATTGATGCAGCTTCTTTTGGATCTTCAGGCAAAATCCTATGGACTGCATAATCAATGAATGGAGTTCTCCAATCCTTTTGCTGGGAATTTGACTCTGTAGTATAACTTTGTTCAATATACAAATTATTTTTAACACAGAACAAGTCACGATCCAACAAAGTAATTGTATTTTGCTTTCGGATTGGAACAGCCAGGTCTGCAGCTAAACTAGCAAGAGCATCAGCTTCCATATTCTGAGAGCGTGGTACAAACTCAATAAAGAATCCATTGAATGAAAGGACCAGTTCAACTACCACTTGATGATAAGAAATGAGATCAGGATTTCTGACCTCATAAGTCCCTCTAACTTGATTAACAATCAATTGAGAATCTCCATAAGCTTCTAGGAACTCAATATCCAGTTGTTTCGCTACTTGGAGACCGATCAATAGAGCATTATATTCTGCTACATTGTTGGAGCATGGCTCATTGAGAGAATAGGCACGGTATATGACCATTTTGTTAGGAGAAAC
Organism: Iris pallida; assembly: GCA_029216955.1. Taxonomy (NCBI): domain Eukaryota; kingdom Viridiplantae; phylum Streptophyta; class Magnoliopsida; order Asparagales; family Iridaceae; genus Iris; species Iris pallida. The sequence continues at coordinate 1,560,286 of JANAVB010017596.1, read as the reverse complement.
CAAGACGATTCCTACCCCAGAGACAATATTGCCTTTAGGTCCTACTCGTGATGCCCCATCAAAATATAATTGCCATATGTCATTCTTCAAAGTCAGGTTACAATCCACGACTTCATCTGGAATGTCCTCATATAATTTTGATATTTCAGGTATAGGGTGAGCAGCTAAGAAATCGGCTAATGCTTGACCCTTTATTGATTTTTGAGGTACATAAACCATGTCATAAGGAGTTAGCAACATCGCCCAGGTGGCCAACCTGGAGTTAAGAATGCTAGGTTTTCTCATCAATACCCGAATGGGATTTATTCTGGAGATGACATGAATAATCTGTCCTGTCACAAAATGTCTTGTCTTTTGGACGGCAAAAGCCAAAGCTAGACATTCCTTTTCCATAGGAGTATACTTGTGTTCAGCTCCGACCATCATTCTGCTCAGATAATATATTGCTTGTTCATGACCCATATCACTTTTCTGTGTAAGAAGAGCGCCAAATGAATGATCCAAGGCTCGAACATATAGCAAAAATAGCCTTCCTACCACCGGAGGTACCAGAACATATGGGTTTGTAAGGTATTGCTTAATGTCATTGAAGGTTTTCTGACACGCTTCATCCCAAACAAAAGATACGCCTTTCTTTAATAGACGGAAGAAAGGTTGACATCTCCCAGAAAGATTAGATATAAATCTTCTAATATAAGCAATACGACCCTGAAAGCCATGGAGTTCTTTCAGATTACGAGGAGGACGTATTTCAAGAATTGCTTTAACCTTATCAGGATCAACGTGGATACCCTGAGAAGTAATGACAAATCCTAAAAATTTGCCACTGGAAACCCCTAAGAAAGACTTAGTAGGGTTCATTTTCAATTGATGCTGGCGCATCAATTCAAATACTGTCCTCAAGTCCTGAATGTGATCATCCTTTGATCGACTTTTAACAACAATGTCATCTACATAGCATTCAACTATCTTCCGTAGATGTTCTTGAAAGATGTTGCTCATAGCCCGTTGATACGTGGCACCGGCGTTTTTAAGACCAAACGGCATAACCGTATAGCAGTAGACCACAAGAGGTGTACGAAAAGCGGTATGCTTCTCATCTTCTGGATGCTTCTTGATCTGATTGTACCCTGAGAATCCGTCCATGAAAGACATGCGTTCAAAACCACATGTATTATCTATCATGACATCAGTAATTGGAAGTAGAAATTAGTCCTTTGGACAAGCTGCATTAAGATCTCGATAATCTATACAAACTCGGACTTTTCTGTTCTTCTTCATGACAGGAATAATGTTTGTAACCCAATCTGGGTATTGCTCTTCACGAACAAATCCACATGTGATCAACTTTTTGACTTCTGCTTCAATTGCATCCATCATATCTGGTCTAAAGCGCCGTTGTTGTTGTTTTACAGGCTTGACGTTAGGTAAAATATTAAGTTTATGAGTAGCAACTTTAGGATCTAGTCCTGGCATATCCTCATAACTCCATGCGAAAATGTCAATATATTCTTTGATAAGTTTTGTCAACTGTTCCTTTTCATCTTCGGAAAGATTCTTACTGATGAATATTGGTTTGGACGTAGATCCATCTCCAACATCAATCTGGATAACCTCATCCTCTGTAGGTGGCTGTCGCTGTTCAAAACGAAGTTCCCACTGAGTATCCATCTGTTGAGCCCAAGGATCATTCTCAAATAGTTCAGATTCATCATCAGTTTGAACCATATTGACTGAAAATACTTGTCCAGATTTATCATATGAGGAACGAGACATATCAGTTTCAATGAATTGGACTTCTTCTGAATCCGATGATTGCAAAGAGCTAGAAGAGAATTCTTCTTGTATATCGCCATTAAACATGTGGGACGGATCATATCCCAACCCATGACGAGTCTTTTGGTAAAACGGATCACCACATAATGGTAGTCGTCTACCCTTGTCTTGATTAAGACCTTGCATAGTCTTCAAATTATATCCCATATTCTGGATAATCTTGATAGATTGTTGACTATATTTGTCAATTCAGATTCTTTCTTTGTCTTTATCTTTCAGCTCATCTGTCTGATTAACAGGGATATTTCTAGCCAGGCCAACCACAATTTGGCGCTTATTTTTCTTATCAGACAGAACCACGAAATAAGATTCTTCGTGACGTCTAAAAGTTACGCAAGCTTGTGATGAAGCGGCCACAGGTAGAAGATAAGGAGAAGATGTTAGGAACCTTTGAGCATAAGGTCCAACATCTACATGAGGAGGAAAAGAATTTTCCTTATGATCGATGTATAAAGTTTCGTTTGGCTCAATGTCTTCTTTATATTGATGACTTTGATTATCAGAAGATAAAGTCATTCTTTCGATAAACTTGACAGCCATATACTCGAAAAAGAAATCTTTATTGATATCAAAAAGTACAAAATGATCAATATTTATATCATTTATAATTTGACTGCTACGCTTCGGATTAATCATCAGTGGACCATTATCCGCCTTCTGCGTAGTTTTGCCAAGATTGACAATCAATGGTGGTTCTGGATCATTCGTACAAGAAGTACGCCCTTTGACCTTGATCATAAAAGGTTAAACTTGGATCTTAGCAGGAATATTTTTTGATTCCTCAGATGAAGTTTGAGTTCTTCCTTTAACCTTGATTATCAGAGGTTGATCATTGACAGATTGGGATTGGATTCGTCCCTTGACTATAATCTTCAAAGGTTGCTCCGCTGGCGGATCTTCATTAATAGACTGATCCTTAGTAGGTGATTGATCTTCAGCCATGTCTGATATCTCTTTCACATGCTCTTGTTTATAAAGCCATGAATCAGAAAAATAGGCTTCGACACCCTCGAAAGGATTGATATCAGCAAACTCAGTCTTCACAACTCCTTGGGAATCCACATACTTGAAGCATTGGTGGAGAGTTGAAGGCATAATATTGTGCTCATGAATCCACGGTCTCCCCAAAAGGATATTATAGGAGACGTCTGAGTTGATAACATAAAAAGTTACCATGGTTCGAAGATCACCAATCTGAATCTGCAGACGAATCTTCTCCAGTGGTTTTCTCTTACCAGAGTTGAAACCGACTATCGTAGTACTAGTGTAAGTCAAATCACTAGTAGGAATCCTCAGGGGTCTTAGCATACTCCGAAGAATTATGTAAATTGAGGACCTAGGATCAATGTAAATCCTGTCAATTTCAGTGGATCCAATATACCCAGTGTAGCACAAAGGTCTGTCATGCTTGTTATGCTTCAACAGCATATCTTCTTGTGTAAAGGTGATGTTGGGAATTGCTTCCATCATACTATGACATTGTGGACATGACACTGGTATACTATCAGGAGTCTTGAGTTGAGCCAAGCATGAATCTGCTTGAAGTAAAGCTTCACTCAAAGTCTCTCTGCTTTCTCTGGAAAGGCGAAGCAACTCAAATATAGATAGTCTAGCCGGAGTATTGGCCAACTGAGCTAGAATATCAAACTTGTAAGGCTTCATCACCACCCCCTGACTGGAAGCAGACTTCAATGGGACGTCGAAGCGTACTGCTTTCTGTTTCCCCTTTTCAACCACAGAAGGTTTAGCAGGAACAGGAGAAGGTTGGGTTGGTAGTGTTTCCACTATATCTTTTGCTTCTTTGGAGGATCCCTCATAGTCTTTGTGGTACTCTTTTCTAGATCTTGTACCAGCGAAAGTTTCTTCTTCAGACTCAAGAGAAGGAAGTACCATATTACAGGATTTAGTCTTTCTTCCCTTAGCTTTCTTCTTGTCAGGGTTGTTATGAGGAACTTCAGAACCCAATCCAACAGTAGAGTTTTGATTTTGAATTTGTAAAGGAAGTCGTATTCCTTTATCATAATTCAAACCTTCTGCCTTTTGAAAGTCATAACCCATCTTCTTCATGAGAAGGACAGATTGCTGACTATACAAGTGAGTGGGCAGCGGACTTTTGGCAGGTGTTTCAACAGAGGAAGAGGAAGAAATCTCTGTAACTATAGGAGAATGAAGCATAGATGTCTCTATAGCTACGGGAGGAGAAGGATTCAGGATACGAGGAAAAATCCCTGTCGGAGCTTTTTCATAAGCAGCAAAGACTTGTTGTGCCCGATATAAAGGAGCACTGTTCATGACTAACTACTGCTGATGAGTAAGCTTGAGCTTGGTAGGAGGAGCTAGACTTGGAGGATAGATGTTCAGTCCTTTCAGTCTATCTTCTAAAGGAAGACCATCCTATAGATGATCCAAGTCATCAGGATCTGGAATAACATGGGAAATCATGTTACAGGTTTTGACTTTCTTATCCTTCTTGGATTTTGAAGTTTTATCTTCATTTTCTAACTCAGGCACTAAGTCAGGATGTACCTACATGATTTCGCCATTCTGTAGTGTGAGCGGCAGCAATCCTGCATTTTCTTCTCTGGCAGGCGGGATATTCACGATCTTTATCGTCGCCTTCGGAATTGGGATAATTCCATCTGGGACTTGCTGTGGAGGAAAATCTCCGAACTGAAGAGAAACCATATTGGTCGTAACCGTATGGTCATCATTGGTTAAAGCAATAGCACCACCATTTATCAGCTCTTGGATTTTCTTTTTCAAGACATAGCAAGCACTGGTAGGATGATTAATGTATCTATGATAGATACAATATTTGGGATTGTCAGTCAGATTCACCTCATTAGGCCTCTTTGGCTCCGGAATCTGAAGTTTACCACTCTTTACCAGACATTGAAATATCCCTGGGATATCACTTTCGTCAAAGGAGTATTCTTCCTTTGGCCTGGAAGATTCTTAATTATTCGGCATCGTTTTGTTCTTGGAAAGATTGACCATAAGAGTATCTTTTCCCTTCACATTACGATTGCCAGGATTATTACTAGGATTACTTTTCTTCCCTTTATCTTCTGAAGTGAAAATCATCCCATGCTCTCGAGCCAACCTACCATTGGTCTCGGCAGAAACTGCTGCTATGATAAACGAAGCCCAATCTGAGAATTGGGAACCCGTGAAAACAGCGATGGATGGTCGCAGATTCATCTTGCATGTATCAATCAACGCTGAATCTGGCATACCAGGAGGCATCTTTAAAGTAGCCTGTCGGAAACGTTCGATGAACGTCCGAGTATCTTCTTTCTCCTTTTGTTTGATTTCTATCAAGGAGGACATGTTCATGTCCATACCTCCTTCATAGAAACGGGAGAGAAACATTGCCTTGAATTCGTCAAAAGACGAAATAGAATTATCGGGTAAACTACGATACCAGTCGCAAACTGAACCCGTCAGGCACCCGATGAACACTCGAGTGAGAAGAGCATCATTTTTCTGCAAGTGTACAGTCATAATATCAAAGTAATTGATATATTGACTGGGAGATGCTTTTCCATCGAACAAAACCATAGATTGTGGCTTGAATTTCGGTGAAAAGGGTACATCATTCCAATGAGGAGGATAAGGTTGTTTGATCCCTAACCTCTGGAGCTTATCTTTGTGCCTCAAAACTTCAAACTGTGCTTTGAGCTCACACACTGCTTGAATGGCTTCACTGGTTTGACAAAGCACATTTGATTAAATAGTTGTTGGATGTACCGTAACCCCCACTGGAGGTGGTACATCTTCAGGAATAATGGGATCTGGAGATGTAGAATTTTGATTAACAGCAGGCTCTTGAATATTCAAAGGTATTTCAGCCCCTTGACTATCTTGAGTTTGTGCTGTTACTGGTACCGATGTTACTACTGCCGGCTGAGCAGTTTGCTGATTCAAAATTATCTGATGCATGCTTTGCACCATGTTAAGCATGTCTTTCAGTGATTGCTCCACGACAGTGAGACGTTGTTTCGTATTAGCCGATGACGTCTATGGTTCATCTCCCACAGTATATGATTCAACCTCTCTTGAAGATATAGAGGGATTAGTATAGAAGTATGAATCTACACTATCGGTGTCAGACTCTAAAGATTGAGTACCCCCAGCTTCTGAATCAGAAGTCTGTAATTGTCTTTGTCTTCTTGATCTAGTATTCTGATATACTCCTTCAAAGGAATCAAGAAGTCTGTTGAACTGTTGTTGACCTGGAGTTTGGGACATATTCCGTCTTGGATGTCGTCCTCTGTTAGTATGAGATGCCATGTTGACTGATGCATATGACAGCTCATGTTCTTGGTCTTCAGCTTGATGTTGAGACAAATTAAAACTTAATCGATCAAAAACTGACCGTTTTGAAGCCGAACAACAACAGTTGATCACAACCTGGTGATATTCACAATAATGTTTTTCTTGGGGAAATGTCACCGGAGATTGTGTATTCTTACGCTTTTGCATTAGCAATTCACGTAAGTCAGAAGGAGTGGAGGGAGTAGTCTTCTTTATTACATCAGGGGTAGAAAAACGTTTAGTACCCTATTTATAAAGAAGATTACTGGCAGCATTCGCAGAACCAAATTGAACATTTCTACACGTTTGGAGTTGTGTGCGTAAATCTTGAGATTTTTTAGCACGAAGGACTCCATTTTCATTGCGTGTAATTTGTAGATTTGGTACTTTGCGTAGAGCAGTATAAGAAGGCTGTTAGTGTTAAACTGAAGTTTTACCAACATCATTTTTATGCTGCACACGTTTAGGTACATTCACATTAGATGTAAAAACATCATTGCGAATTTTATCTACACTGTCAAAGACAGGAGATTTACCTTTACGCGTAGAGCGTAAAAATTGGTTATCTACCACGTCACAGACGGGAGATTTTGTTTTACGCGAGGAGCATAATTTATTTGGGCCTACCACGTCACCGACGGGAGACTGATTCTTACTCTCAGAAGCATTAACATTAGAGTCTGTCGCATTACAAATAGGAGACTCATGCTTATACCTTAAGCGTAAAACTTGGTTCTTACGCCATGGGCGTGAAACCTGATTATCTTCACCGTGACAGACGGGAGATAAATTGCCACACGTAGAGTGCGACGCTGGAGTAAGGACTGTCTCGTTACAAACGGGAGCCCCTACGACAGGAGTGGGAAGAATTCCCTTATCATCAGAAGCAACAGAGAGATCAGAAGTCACTTTGGATTTAGGAATCCAAACTTTTCGTGCTTTGCAAGACTTTTGAACATTGGAGCAGCGAGAACCACCCCCAGTTCGGAGCATTTCTTCATAGGCAGTCTGATCGAAGTGCACAACCAGAGTCTTCTTGGTCGAACCGACCGAAACATCATCATATTGAGCAATTGCCTCCTCGTCAGAGGAGAAGGTCGTCCCCAGTAGAGTCGCCATTTTTGTTTCACTTAACAAAATGCCAAAAAAAAGGAAATTGGCCTTTGAAAATAAAACGAGAAAAAGTACAAGAAGTATAAATTTGATTCTGGAAAAGTATTGCTACGGAAGTCTGATTCGTAAATGATCACTTTGTTCCTTGGACCATATGATGACGATGAAGATCACTACTTGAAGTAGAACAACTGGAAGAACTAAGTCACCAGAAAGGTATCGACGCACTTGGGCACTGATGGCGAGGCCGAATGCTTTCCTACTTTGCTTCACTCTGTTCTGAAAGAAAGGTTGAAGAAGAATGCTCTGGAGAAGCAAAATCTCTAAGTTCTGATCTCTGTATTCTCTCCTGTCTCTGTCTGTCTTATGAGAAAAATAAGTCTATTTATAGACTTGGGCTTTTGTGCGTAAAAACTCAGCAAAAGTTCCATCTTTACGCTAACAACTGCCACCCACGACTGAAGCCATCCTCTGTATATGTTGACACGTGTCCCATTATTTCAGTAAGAATAGGATGCATGTACACACGTTCTTCGAGAAGAATGGCATGAAAGCCACGTAAGCAAACCACGTTCCAAACTGGTGGAGGAGAATAGGGCGTAAAAATAGTCCAAATATACTCTGAGCGTAAAGCAGTAGATTAGGCATAAAATAGCCCTGACATAGACTTCCCGCATAAAGTGGTTGTTAAATAATCTTGAGCTTAAAAGCAACTCAAATAGACTTTACGCACACGTCGACTGTTGAGCGTAAAGGCTCGTATAATCTTCGTGCGTAAAAGAAGCCATAGTGTGAGCGTAAAGTAGCTCAATCCACACACTAAACGATAACATTGGTCTCTGTGTAAAAACAAATCCCTTTGAATTCTGTGATATATGCTATCATTAATATCTCCATGTCAGAGTTTGCATTAAATGCGATACTTGACAGCTTTGTCCAGCGTAAAAGTGGCTAGCTTGTTCTGGGCGTAAAAACCATTGTCTTGACCCTGGCTGCTTTTAGGCGTAAAAGTAATTAGCCTTGACTTGAGCATAAAGAGACTAGCCTCTCTGTGGCGTAAAGGAGATCAATTTTGAGTGGAATGATCTATCACTTTGACTCTTTCTGTGAAGCACTTTTTACGCTCCTACAATGTCTACGTTCCTAGTCCTACGTATTTTGGGACTGGGGCATTACATGTTTTTGTGGTAGCCCATGCAGGTCAAGCTAAATTGTTTGGTTACTTTACCGTACCAAGCAAGCCTGCGTATAGGATTAGAAGTCTAGGATCTCATCCACATACTTGACCTCTTTCCTTGATTTTATCTACCGTTTGACTCATCAATTGCATCTTGCTTGCTTCCTTCCATCCCTATTCTTATCTTCCCTTCGTGCTTGCTAGAGATTGACCCTACTAGTTAGTTGTCCCAAAACACCATTAGTTTAATTCTTTAAGTTAGGTAGAATACCTTATGAACTAGCAACCCCTTTGACCTAGTGACCTATATAGCAAGCTTATTTAGATCCTAGAATCTAGAGGACCTAACCCGTCTAGCCAACCAAGGACTTGGACAAGAAGACTATAGGACAACTGTATGACTTAGAATCATTCTACCTTCTTTAAATCTTAATCTCTCGTGCCTATGTATTTACCATTTTGACTAATAATGCTAATGTAGCCTAGTTTTTGCAAGCTTATTCTTTATCGAGTTTGTTCATGACATATGCTATTGAGTGCTCACTAGCCTATTGTCTAATCAGAACCGGTGCATAATGGTCTGATCAACCAAGTGCACTTTGGTTCGCTTTTGTCTATTATTCTACGTGGAGGGGGACATAGCTAAACTTGTCCTTTATAGTCCCATCCACGACTGCCTTGACAATTTTTTTAAAATTATTCGATCGTCTTTGAATCACGTACTCGTATTCGATAATATCGTCTTGAAACTCCTTATTGCTTCGCCCTCACCTATTTTAGAGGGACGAAGGCGTTATACTAGAACTTCCTCTAGCCTTCCTATCGGCTATGACCGTTCTCACTCGATGTTGCTATATCTTCATCATAAACTCCTCGACCTTTCCCTCGCCCCTAATTCTACAATCTTGACTTACTAATCACTTGAATTTAAGAGTGATTACAATCGTCTCTTAATCATATCCTCAACCTAGACTATGACCATATAAACTTCTTTAAGGAACCCTTCTATCTACCGTTGTGCCTTTTCATCCCCCCTACGAAATTCTTAATTTCGAGGACGAAATTCTTTTAAGTTGGGTAGGATGTAAAACCCCTAAATTTCTACTACATTTTTTATTTATTTATTAAATTTAGTACCGATTTAAAATTTTGTATTGTACGTCACATAGTCGTATTATACGTCGCGTACGGAATTTTATTTTTCGTAGTTGCTCGTCGAGTGCGAATATGTGCGAGCGTACATATTTTAGAAAAACATTTATACACTTTCAAAATATTATATAAATATTCTTGCTATAAAAAGCCTTTTGTTTCTAAAAGTTATTAATAATAAATAAAATTTTTGTATACTAGAAAAGCCTAATTATGTAAAGAATATTTTTGCATACATATATTTCGTAATTATTTATTGGTCTATTTTAAATAAAAGTATAATTTTTGAGATTTATTAATATTAATATTTTATTGTTCAAAAAGATATTTAAAAATATTTGTTATTTTCGAAATTATTATTATTGGTATTTTGAAAAATATATTTGGAAGTTATTGTGGCCATTTAAATCTTGATTTGAATTTATGTATTTATTTAAATAGTTAAATAATTGAAATTTGATTTATTGATTTGATTTTAAACTAAGGGAATTAAATTAGATTAATTGGATTTGGATTGGATTTGATTTGATTGATTTTAAATAAATAGATGAAATATCTAAATTGGGTTTTAAATATCCTAATCCTCATCTAATTGGAAATTCCTACGTCTTATAAATAGGCAGGTACTCCTCCAATTTATTATTGTTCCACAAATATTTCCACAACATGTACGTGCCTCGTCTCGGTGTCCATCCCTTCCGTGTCAGCCGTAACGGCCTCGGGTCCGACCCCGGGTGTCATTCCAATATCTTATTCCATATTTATACAAATACATTTATCTCCTTCTCTGTGTCGGACACACCCCGACATCGTCAAATATCTAACCCTAGTCTACTGTCGCCTGACGTCCGTCATCTTCCCTTTCCGTCAACTCCACGTAACCACCCGTCGTCCTGCCAACCCGATGTCATCTCCCTGGTCGCGGCTACCAAACACGCAACCACCATCGCCGACGTTCGACGCCGACAACCACCGAAACCCTTCTCCCCTTGTCGACAACACCGACCACCTGCCGCCACCCTACCAACAACCATCAGCGACACCATCGCCACCAACATCCGTAGAGCCACACTCCCGACGACCCACAGTCCGACCACCGTTCCACCAATTCCAGCCCTATCTCTTCCCGACCGTCTGTCAACCCATCGTCAACATCACGCCATCACCGTTCCCTCTTCACCACCGTCACCACAACAGTCGTCATCGACACCACCACAGCGACCTCGCCGCCAACCCAGCACACAACCACCGCCACCAAACCGGCCGTCACCCAAAAAGAAAAAGAAGAAATAAAACCCTAACCCTAAAAACTCACCTCCGTCGAGCCAATCAGGCCGCCGGCGTCGCCAACCAACTCCCGACTCGTCGCGAGCGTCGCCACGCCTCGATGCCAGCGCTGAAAGTCGTACCGACCTTGGCCGAGTCTCCGCGCGCGCCACCGGATCAGTCCCTTGCGCCAGCCCTTGTCGTGGCCGCTGCGCCTTGAGCCTCGGCCTCCGCGAGTGCACCCGCAGTCGCCGGAGACGACCGCCCCTGTCCCGATCAGCAGCCCTCCGACCTTGCCTCTTCCACCACAGCCCGCCTCAGCCCCTCGCCGTGGCCGAACCCAAAACCCCCTCGTTGGCCGCCTGAATCCCTCTTCTGAGCCCCGACCGATCCCTCCGACTTCCCGTTCCCGAGGAACCGCCGCGCCCAAGCGCCGTCCATCGGAGTCGGAGCCGCCCCCTCAGGCGAAAACCCTCTCGATCCTCCCGCTCTTCCCTCACTTCCGTCGGCCGACCCGACCCAGCCGTCCGTCGGACCACCGGATCGCCAGGGCACCCCTCCGTTCACCCTCTCTCCCTCTTCACCTTTCTTAATCAAGTTTTTTTTCTTTTTGTTTGGTTTTCTCCTCAAACGAGGAGACAGCAGGATAGATTTTAATTTGATTATTAATTGTTTTATTTTTTTATTTTTTTATTGATTGTTTCTGTCGGAATTCTATTCCTCTATTATTTTAATAATAACATTATTGTGATTATTATTTTTATTATCATTATTATTATTATTATTATTATTGTTATTATTATTATTAATATTATCATTATTTCATTGTTATTCTTATTTCATTATTAGTACTATTATTATTGTTAGTACATTACTAGTTGTTTTCATTAATAGAATATTTTGTAAGTACAGTATTAATAATATTACTATTATTATTATTATCTCATTATTATTATTATTTGTCATCATTATTATTATTGTTAAAGATGGTTATTATTATTATTATTCTTATTATTTTTATAATGATTATTATTGTTGTTACTTGCAAAACTATCTATTTGCTAAATATTAGTATTTATAAAAGTTTTAGGAAAATATTATTTTCTGACTAAAAGGAAACAACTATTTTGAATTTAAATTTGTAATTATATAAATATTTTGGCAATAAAATATATACATTTTTCTATCTAGAGTCGTATCTTTACAAACTTAGAGTTTTTGCCGAAAACGGTTTCTTGACTTTAAAGAACTTTCTTTTGTATTTTTCCTATAAATATTTTGACTCGTGAAAATTAGCTTTTAGGGATTATAAATATTTTTTTAAATTCGTATATATATAGATATTTATTTATCCATTATTCTTTGATTTTTCCTGTCCGTATCCAAGTCCTATTCCTTCGCCCATTTCGAGACTACCTTATGTCCATCCTAACTAAATTAACCATTCTGGACCCAATAGAACTGTCCCTGCCACCATCAGAGGCCACCTTGCATAGTTGTTGCACCGAAATCGCAGTTCGTGCCACATTGATCATTGTACAACACCAGGCGTACTACCAGGCAAGACGCCTTGCCATTTGCTGTTTATTTATTGTAGCTCATATTTCATGCATTATTTATTTTCTTTATGCAAAATAAACTGTGATACATGGCATAACCTGTTAGAACTTGTTGTTCATTTATATTTTCTGCTATGTATTATTTTTCTTACACATTAAACCTAGATTTAAGGGACCACCTTGTGTGTTGCATTCATTAGCCTTGACACGTTGTAACACAAAGTTGTGTGTCGCATATAGGACACGGAAGTGCGTGATTGGCTGGCCACCAGTACGTACAAACCGTGCGATAGGAATAACCGCTAATAGAGATTGCATGCTAGTTTGACTTAGCGGTTATAGTGGTTTGTGTTGTGGATACAACACAGTAGGCATTGGGCGGTGTAAGCCCCCTGAATTTTAGGGTTTATTTTTATTTTTCTTAATGAATTATTTTTTATAAATGTTTTATTATTTAATTGTTTAAATTATTAATGTACCTTTCCGTGACTTTGACTTCTGGAGCGTCAGGGATACCAATCTCTGTAAACTCTCTTCACGAGTTTTAAAGTAGACAAGATTATCTTCGTTTTGATATATCGTGTCCCACTTGAACTCGTTCCCTTGTGCTCTTTTTGTATCACGCAACTTCGGGTCAACTTAGACCAATTAATCATTGAATAATTATTCCCACTTTTATTTTTGATCTTCGTTTGCACGTTACCGTGACTTTTAATTTAGGAGCACCAGACCAGTCGTTTTCTCAGAACCAACTTTTCATGAATGATCTACTCGAGACGCTCTTCACCCATGACCTTCGTGTCCCACTCAGACACTCCATTTTGTGCTTTATTTTCTTCGCACAACTTCCGGGTCAATTTAGGCCGATTTATTTTCTACCGTGTAACCTAATTTATTTTCCAATTTAATTTTGGGACCCGACATCGATCCAACCTAGTCAACCCAAAGTATGGGCGTGGCCCACATGAAGCCTACTACCTACATAACGCTTGTGTCCTATTTATTGGAGTTCCCGTATATTATTTATTTACCCATGATTATAAATACCCATTTTAATTTGAATATTGCCCCCGGTTCGATTTTGACCCGACCCGGCTCGACCGAACCCGAACCCAAGCTCCACGTTGCCCTTTCATGACTGTCCAAATACCTTACATAATTTTCCTATTTCTCCTATTTTGAAAATATCTCTTCCTCTCTCTATTTTACAAATATCTCACATATGTATATATATATATATACATATATATATATATAATCATATATATCTCTCTCACTTTACATCACCTCACCCCCACTCTCTCCATACCAGCAAGAACACCCCCCCCCCCCCATTCAGCCGACTTCACCCCCCTCTCTCTCTTCAAATATCTTTCTCTCTCTCACACTCTCTCTTTATACTATTAAACACAAACACACATGCAAAATATATATTTTATCACTCTCTCTCTCTTCCTCTCCACACACCCACACACAACACCACCACTGTGAACCACAGCCCGCTCCCCACCCCCATGGCCGACACCACCACCTCCTCTATCTTCCTCCTCCTCCTCCATTATCATCATCATCATCAAGAACATCATCACCATGAAACCATCACCACCACCATTTCCATCAACACCATCATCAAAACCACTCCCACCACCACCACATCCACCCGTACGGCCTCCGCCACCACCGACGACCGCGCCACCGCCGTGGTCGGCCTAGCCCGCCCCCGCACGCGTGAACAGCAGCAGCAGCACGGAAAAACAACAGCGGCAGCAGCTGCACGCAGCAGCCGCGCGCGCCGCGCATGCCACTGCGGCCGGCCGCAGCAGGCGGCGAGCCCCCCCGGCCGTGCGCGAGCCCTAGGCGACCTCCCCTGAGTCCACCGCCACCTTCCCCGACGCGCCACGTACACGATTCGTGCGTTTTGAACGGAATCCCGACGTGACGCGCGCGGGATCGAAGTCAAAATCTCGTTTCGGGACATCGACTTCACGCCAATTTTCTGGACAATCCGACCGTTGGATCGGCGAACTTTTTGCTCCATCGCAATCTCGGTATATCCATCTTCACTCCTGTCAATTTTCGTTCGTTAATTTTGTCGTTTGATACCTCAAAACTGGCCACCAAGTTGACATTTTAAATTGAACTATTTTTGGACAGTTTCGTGGCGCGCTGGTATAACCCTCTTCCTGCCTCCTTTAGTTTTCGTTTCATTTTAAGCACGTTCGGTTGGTCGAATTCGACGTCAAAGTTGGCCGTCCGAATTCTTTAATTTACACTTGTTAAATTCTATTTTTGATTCCGGGACTCCAAATTCAATTTCTGACACTACCAGTAGACTTGTGGCATCGTTCTGGCATGTTTTCATATAAAGTTTGCTTGATTTGGAGAACGTGAGCCCTGGCACGCATTTCGGTGCAAAGCGGGTCCCACTTTTCGAGTTAACGGGTCACTTTGAGATCGGCTCATCGATCTAATTCCGGATATACCGTTGAGTTCGTATCGTCATTCTGGACTCATTGACATATAATTTGCTGAGTTTTGAAGACATTTGCTTCGGCACGCATTTCGGTGCAAACTGGATTCCAAGTGTCTGCGTCAACTTATCATTTTGAGATCGGCACATCGGAATCCTATTTTGGACATACCGTTGGGTTCGTAACATCATTCTGGATTCGTGGACATATAATTTGCTAGGTTTTGTAGACTTCTATTCTGACACGCTTTTTGGTGCAAAGTGTATCCAACGGCGGACATCATTTTGATCCGAAATTACCGTTTTGTCCCTGTGTCTAAATTGGACTTATGGGTAGGCTATCCTAGCTAATTTGACCGTTCTGGACACGTTGGTGATATTTATTTTATCATCCGACGATATCTGTAGATTTTGATTATGTATTATCCTTAATTAGTAATTAATTATTTTTCCAAAAATTGTTACTTTCTGTTTTTGAATTTTTATATATATTTTAATTTCTGTAAAAATCTGGAAAAAATTGTATTTAAATACTATGTTAATTTAGATAATTTATTATAATTTTTCCAGTCTTTAATAAGTACTTTTGGTATTTTATAAAAATAGGAAAACAGAACTTATTTTAAGGATACTTATGTTTGCTGATTTTTAATAAATATTTATGAAGGTTTATAAATCCCAGAAAAATTAGTATAAATTTCTATAATTAACAAGGATCATTTTGGTACTTTATTTTATATATAATTGAGCTTTTTGTCTATCTCAAAAATTATTGGAACTCAGTGTACAGTTTAATTTATTTATTGAATAGTTACGACTTGCAATGTTTTGTGTTGTTTTGAGTTAGTATAGTATTGGACCTCACCCCGCACTAGTGTAAAGATGCTAGGAAGTTAGTTTGTGTATAGTGGCACTCCACATTAGACTTTTATGTTAGGTCCCCACTTGGCTAGTATCCAGTTAGGAGTCGTATCACACCACTTGTGTAATATTGAACATAGCTTAGAACTGAGTTTGTATATCATTATTGACAGGACATCGGACATCTATATCTCCATAATAGTATTCTTGCTTTGCTTGAGGCAAGTACATCTACAGACTCATTTACTGTCTTTTAATGCTAGAACATGTATTAACCCTGTTAAAATACTGATCCTTGAGGTAGCAAGTTAAATCTTCACATGTTGTATTACTTTCAGTACCTACCATGCTTAGGACAGTTCTTATATCTTCACATGCTTCTTACTGGTTCTCAGTACATGTTTTACTATGCTTTATACTACTCGGAGTATTCATATGTTTCATACTGCTCCCAGTACCTGCCATACTTATACTACTCCCAGTATCTTCCACATGTTTTTACTGTTCTCGTATCTCTCACATGATAGAATATGGGTTATGGGGAAACTGATAGTTGAGTACGTGATCATGCCCCCTTTTCCATACGTATGTACCGAGCAAGGTTGACATTTTATATGTATACCTTGTCGTAGGCTTTATCTCAAAGCAGATTTGTACGTATGTACATCTATCGCCGTATCACTTGTACGGAAGTACATTTCATTATGTGCCCCTGCACATTATATACCTATTGACGATCACGTACCTTCTACAGTTTTAAACATTACATATGCATCTGTCTCTCTGACATATGTATCCTTGCCATGATAGACTATGAGTTATGCCATGTTCCCTATGATACTATGATACTGTGATTCCAGTTATACCATGATTCCAGATATGCCATGTTCCCTGTGTTACTATGATACCGTGATCCCAGTTGTACCATGAGGCCATGTTTTCCAGTATTTCCTGTTTTATAGACTTATCACACCATGTTTTTTGTTGTACATCTCTTTCATTATATGTTCAGTACTTTAGTTGTAGAGGTTGTACTTGCTCCCGTCCTGACAGGATAATGCTGTAGGTATACTTTTCGAGGAGGAAATGCTATGTGTTACATATTATGACACTGATTTTAAAGACCTGGCCTTAGCTCCAGAAGAGGCCCCAGCGGGAAACCTTGCTTAGTTATCTTTCTTGTGTTTTGAGACTTAGACTTTGTCTGTACTTATATTTGGATACTGGACTTTGTCTCCAGTTAGATACTTGGAAGTGTATTATTTAAGTCTGTGCTTGTTTACCTTCGCTTATAGATGCTGTGTTGTGAACTTTAAAATATGATTTTAGAACTGTTAGCTGCTTAGATCCTTTATTGTTTATTCTAGAACAGCTTACTGTGCTTTAACCAAGCGTAGGCTGGACATGGCTCAGCCCGGCCTAACAATTTGGGTATCGGGTCGTGACATATTTTTTTGGCGGCCCATGCAGGTCCAGACTTAAGTTGTTTGGTTACGTTATTGTACCAAGCATGCCTGTAATTAGGATTTAGGACAACTTGTTAACACTAGGGATAAACATTTAGAACACCTAGAGGATTACTAGGATTGCAACATAGGAGAACTCATCACAGCATAGGACCGTTAGCTATAATTAGCCTCTTGTTTGTATTTTAGTGGGTCAATTTAGACCAAGTTTGTACCCCATGGGATGACCCCTGAGGATCTCACTCTAATCTTATCTCGAAATCTGTTTTCACCTGTTTCCATTTGTTATTCCTTAATTTGTTGTTGAAATCGATTTCTGATTTTCGTTGTTGACTTTGATCTTGCATCGTGATAAATTTTGTGGATTGAATTATGATATATCCTGATAAGGTAAACGTCTTCTTATCTCCCTTTTTTTTCCAAAATAGGTATATGACTGTATTGGTGTATTTTGAGGATTTTAATTTCGGGTATTCTTAAAATTTTATTATTATTTACTTGGATGTGAGTTTATCCTTATTATTACTTTTATTTTTATTATTGTTATTGTTATTATTATTATTTTTACCTACATCTACCCCTCCCCAAACCCTAACACTCTCTCTCTCCCCCTCACTTCTACTCACAGCCGCCCTCCCCCCCAATTCTCTCTCTTCACTCTCTCTCTCCCGATCCCTCTCTCCCCTCACTGGACCAGCCCCTCTCTCCTTCCTCTCGACCTCCTCCCCATGGCTGCGGCCGCCACCCACCACTGGAGTCGCCGCCACCACTTCAGCCACTACCGCCATGGCGACCACCCCCATCGTCGTCGTCGCCTCCCTCGCCACCATCGCCTCCATCTCCGGCCGCCTCCGCCGCCCTCACCCACGAGCGCCGCCTCCCTCCGCTGTGGTCGCCTCGCCTCCAGCCGCGACCACCGCCACCAGCATCATCGTCCTCGCCTCCAGCCCCATGGCCTCCGCCCCATTCTCCTTCCTCCTCTCGCCGTGGTGCGGACCGTCGCCGCGAGCCGCCTCCAGCGTCGCCCCCTTCAGCCACCAGCACCACCACCACTGTCAGGGCCTCCGGCCCCCTGCCGCTGTTCCCGTCTTCTCTGGCCCCCAGCACCACCTCCGTCGATGCCAGCGCCGCCATCTCCCTCGCCCCTTGGCGCAGCCGCTGCCGCCGCCGTCCTTTCTCCACCGCGGGGCCGACCCGACCTGGCCGAGCACCCCTTTGGTGAGCTCCTTCTCCCCTATCCCTCTGTCCCCCTCCGCCGGTGGTCTGACCCGACCATGGCCGAGCTCCTCCGTACCCTCTTCTCCCCTCCCTTGGGCTGTGAGCTACTCGGGAAATGAGCCCCTCGATCGGCGTGCCTCGGGCAGCGTGCTGCCTCGAGCAGTACGCTGCCTTGTGCAGCGTGTCACCTCGGGCAGCGCACCCTCGGTTGGTGCGCTTCCTCGTTCCTCGTGTTTTCGGGTCATATGCACCTCGGTATACGTGTCGCCTCGTTTTGTGTGTACCTCGGTCTACGTGCTGACTTGGGCAGCGGGATGCCTCGAGCCCCGTGCTGCCTCGGGCACCGTACCATCTTGATTTGAGAGTTGTCGTGGTTTTCGTGCCCCGGCCTTTGTGCCCACCTCGGTTGCGTGCATACCTCGATTTGCGTGCTGCATTGGACTCCGCACCGCATCGATTTGCGTGCACACCTCGATTTGTGTACCGTATCGATTTACGTGCTCCTTGGACTCTGGGTCGTCTCGATTCGCGTGTATATCTCTATTTGCGTGTCGCATGATTCGTGGACCATTCTGATATTCGTAATTTTTTGATCTACGTGCACGTCTCGATTTACGTGCACGTGTTTCTCGTTCATCTCGATATTCGTGCCTTCTCGATATTCGTGTCATCTCGATTCTCGTACGTGTCTCGATATACGTACACGTCTCGGTTTACGTGTCCATATCGATCCACGTACCTCGATTTCCGTGCCAGTTCCCTGCACTGCTTGCGGAACCCACACGGTATAGCCTTCTGCCATCTCTTGTGATTATTCTATTATTTTATTATTTGGTGCTGATGATTATTTATTGTGTGTTCTGAGGATCTCGATTGGCGTGCTAGCTTGGATCGCGACTGTCGAAGACTTGCTTACCTTGCCGAGCCCTCTAGGCAAGTATCCCTTGCTCATCGGCGGCTCTTGCCATCTCTCTTGGATTTTATTGTATTTAATTTATTGTAAAATTGTATAATCATGAGTAGTGTAGCTTAGCAGTAAAACTGTCATGATAACTTAGGATAGCTTGGTCCGATACTGGGGTAGACCGTATCGGGCAACTCGGATGGGTCATCCACACCTTCGAGGACACGAGCACGACTCACATGTATGGATTGTCCCTGTATGCCCCGTGTCCGACTCGCGGTCGGGTAACGGCTCTGGCTAACTTTACTTGTGGCGGTGATTGTGCTTGGGTTAGGGATTTATGGACATGTGTTGTGGTACGCCCTGCGAGGCGATTATTTTATTATTATGCATGTTGGCTTGGCGCCCAGTACGCATTGTAGTGCTGCTGGAGGCCGAGACATTAGTGGTCTCGGGTTCGATTAATTTCCAGTACGCATCGTAGTGCTGCTGGAGGCCGAGACTTAGTGTTCTCGGCTATCGATTTGTTCCCAGTACGTATTGTAGTGCTGCTGGTAGCTGAGACCTAGTGTTCTCAGTCTGCGATTCTGCGATTCCGCGGCGGGTTGCGCCGAGTGGATTTTAGCCCCAACTCGCTGGGAGCTCCTGTCCAAAATACAGAGGAGACTCTGCTGGATTCTTCCAAAATTTCCGAACGGGAATTTGGTTCGAAGGACTGGGCAGAACCATTCCTTTGGTTTGCTGGACTGGGCTCGTGCATGTTCACCTTGGTATAGTATACCTGATCCCATTGCTTGCTAGGTAGACTCCAGACTAGATCAGTCGCCTAGCTCCTGATCTGCCTTGTACGTCAGATAGCGTAAGGAGAGCGGTTCCACTCGGGAGACGGTCTGCAACCCTGGTCCTTGTTTGGTTTAAGGGTTTTAGATTTGCTCCAGAGCGGTCCGTGTAATCTTTGCCACTTCCGACGATATTTATTACCAGACTCTTGTCCCCTGACCCTTCATCCTAGGGGTGTCTTAGTCTAGTTAGATAGAGCTGACAGTTGTCCTATGTATTGGGAGTTGTGACTTGTGGATATGACTGAGGATTGAGTATTATGGAGAGTACGATCTCAGGATATTGACTTGGTAGATCTATGTGGATTCTTGGATTTTGGTGATTTCGAATATTTTGTGGAACGAGGAGAATATCGAGGGTATTATTATATGATTTTTACTCGACTTTCCAAACACCCAAAACCTGATACCTTTGTGTATTCCGGTAGTTGGGGAACCTGGTTTGATTGCTATGTCTTGGTAGTTGAGGGGCTTGTTTTCCAGTGACTTGTGATCATTGACTAGAAGGATTCTTGTGAGCTAGAGGGTCTAGCATTGCTTATAGTGATTAGCTTAGTATTTGGTTATTGACCTTCCTGACATGATATTGATTCCATCGTAGAGGGGTGACTCTTGCTAGATTGATCTGGTGGATGGTCCGACTTGATAATTGGAGCTATAGGCTCCCATATGTGTTTGAGATAATATTGTGGTAGAGATTCTGACCTTGTACTTGACCTGATATCCATGCCACGATGTGGGCAGATGACTCCATGTGATTGATAGAATTGACCCCGACTTGA
Organism: Iris pallida; assembly: GCA_029216955.1. NCBI lineage: Eukaryota > Viridiplantae > Streptophyta > Magnoliopsida > Asparagales > Iridaceae > Iris > Iris pallida. The sequence goes on along the minus strand of JANAVB010017596.1, from coordinate 1,539,326 downwards.
CTTGACTACTTATACCCGATCCATGATTCCAGTTTACCCTTAAGGTACTGGCCTTGACCTTGCACTGTTGTGCTCCTTGTCTACAGGCATCTTGAGGTTCTACCTGATTTTATGGTACTGTAGTGCCATCCTGATATCCCAGCCATATTACACGATGACCTGGACCTGTCTTGACTCTTGATAGTGGCCCGTAGAGGTGCACTCCTGACTAGCACTCTGGACTTGATGGTAAACCTGTCATGTATACTCTTGATTCTTGATAGTGGCCCGTCGTGGCGCACTCCTGACTAGTACTCTCGATATGACATGTTTACTCTTGACCGTTGTTGCGACAGCCAGTCCTGACTTGCTAGGTATGACCTTGTCCTGACACCGTGGTTGATTTTCCTGATTGTGCTTGTACAAACTACCTGTCTCGTCTTGCATCATGTCTAGGACATGGATTCCTGGTTACCACGGTCAAGAATTCATAATGAATCTGACTAGGTTAACAACTAGATTGATCAAGTAGCTCAATAGATCGAGGTATTCCGGCTACAGGCAATCCCGTTATCTGGGCGCTCATGTGGACTTGTAGCATGCCATCGAGTAGGGCACATTTCCAGCCCACTGTTATGTGGGGCACCCCTCCAGCTAGCTATTAGGGTACATTTGTCTCCCGGGCGATGTACCCACTATATATTTCGTCCTGGATAACCTGGATAGTCTGCAGGGCTTGTGGCTATAGGAATACCTCAACTGCATCATGTTAGTAATTAGGCCTGTGATAACCCTAGTTAGCTAATAATAGCAAGCCGTAGGCATTGTGTGGCCGCTTGTCCTTCTGTGTTGTTTGGCTTGTTGCCTGCTAGCCCGCTGATATTGATTTCCAGCTGGCAATG
>JANAVB010017596.1:1396173-1538432 GCA_029216955.1 Iris pallida | reverse complement strand
GCCGTCGGTATACTCCGGTATACCGTCGGTATGCCGGTCAAAAAAAAATTCTATAATTTGGGAAAATTTTAAGCGTTCCGAAAATCGAGAAAATACGAAATACAATACAAAATACGTATCCGTATATAAATACCGATACTGTGAGACGAGTCTCACATTCATTCCCTTTTTGCTTAAAATGGTTTGAAAGAAGGCATATTATTAGCATGCATATGAACAGTTCTATGATGAGCAGTTCTATAGTCTATATACGTGAAATATCGTACAACGGTTTATTGGAATAAGTCTTTGTTTTCTTGTATTTAAAACTTAGCATAGCATATGTTGGTATCGACAATACATTGGAGAAAAGGGTCGGTGGAAGAAAGGTCAGCCACTCACCTTGGTCTCACTTGAGGCAAGGAACTGGTTGGCCGCACTTAGACGTCGCCTACGCGATCACTAGAAATAGCATAAGCAACTGATTAGAATACTATGTCATTCAAGGAGTTTGATACGAAATACGAAGTTCAAAAATGCAAGCCATGAAAACCACGAAAACATTTAAGAAAATACATTCACGAAAACCAAAGCAATGAGCAAGTACGGCATAAAAAATAGAGCAACGAGAGGTCTCCCGACTCAGCCGGAGTCAATCCTCGAGGGACAACCCGTTGAATATGGGACTTGATTCCGAAAAGCCTTTGCATAAGAAAAGGATCTTAAGTAATTCACTTCCGTTCGACCGATTTAATCGATCCTAATCTATCGGTTCTGACTAAATCGATAGCGACAGTGTTCCATTTTCGTGCACCCGTAGACAAAATGGGGGACGATGTAGGGACGGGGCACTAAAGACACAATCCTGGAAGACTACTACATCCTTCTAGTAGTCGAGGAGTACGGTCCACAGATATTCTGCGTGTTGCTCTCGATCCTTCGAATAGTTGAGGATGTCGTCTATGAAGACTACTACAAATTTATCGAGGAACGGATGAAACACCCGATTCATTAGATCCATGAAGGCGGCCGGAGCATTTCTCAGGCCAAATGGTATTACCAAGAACTCATAGTGGCTATAACGAGTGCGAAGGAAGACTTCGGCATGTCCTCTGGCTTGACCTTGAGTTGGTGATAACCCAATCGAAGATCAATCTTCGAAAACACCGTACCACCTTGGAGTTGATCGAACAAATCGTCAATATGGGGCACTGGGTATTCGTTCCGGACAGTAACTTTATTCAATTCTCGGTAGTCGATGCAGAGCCGCATCGATCCATCCTTCTTCTTGACAAACACACAAGCGTATCCCATGGCGAGATGCTAGGACGAATGAACTCTTTGTCGAGCAATTCCTGTAATGTACATTGAGTTCTTTTAATTCTGCAGGGGGCATTATCTACAGGACCTTGGAAATCGATCGAGTGTTTAAGAAAGTGTCAATAGTGAACTCGATTTCTCGATTGGGTGGCATGTCGGATAGCTCGTCCGAAAACACGTCTAGGAATTCTCCACAACTTCGATTTGCTCCGCATTTGTACCATCATGTCGTGTGTCTCGAACGGACGCAAGTTGTCTTTCCATCCAGAATGTAGCATCCGTCGAGCAAAAATTGTCGAGATCACCATATAGGCTATCGACACTTTACCACACGAGTAGCAAAATTTGGGCTCTCGTGGTAGATGGAAGGTGACCTTCTTTTCGGCACAGTCAATAGTGGCCAAGCAAGCGTCGAGCCAATCCATCCCCAGAATGATGTCGTAGTCCTTAAGGTCCCGAACTATCGCATCTAGAGTCAATTTCCTACCAATAATATAGATACAGTCGTCTCTACGTATAGTGTTTACTGGATTTGTGTGCCCGACGGGGTGCTAAGGCTAAGGTTAAGGCCTAATGGTGCTATGGAGAATTTGTGTTCATCAATGAAATCTATCACAATAAAACTATAGGTAGCACCTGAATAAATAGTATACGAGCTGATTTATTATTGAAAAGTAGTGTACCTATCACGACTGTATCAGAGGCAAATGCCTCATCTCGAGTCATGGCATAGATACGGCCCTGGGCATTGGGGCGATGGTCTCGACCATTTTGCGGTACGGGTTGTTGGGTTCGAGGGCTAGATCCTAGTTTCCTGGACGATGTTGCTGCTATTGGGGCCGTTTGGTTGGCCTTCTGGTCGGATAATCAGTACGAATGTGGCCTTTTTACCACAGTTCCGTATTCGCCTTCGGAATCTGGCAGTCGTTGATAGTATGACCGAGCCGGTGACATCGGGTGCAGCGAGGACATGGGTTACACCCTTGATATCTGCCTTATTGCCCTTTTTTGGACGCTTGGTCACATTGTTTCTCCACATGGCTAGGACGTTTGTGATTATATTTGTACAACGTCGGAAACATCTGAGGGATATTCGTGTTCAAGGTGGAGAGCGTGGTTTAGGAACGTCAATTGTCTTGTATTCTAAAACTAACACATGAGCATAGATAGAGGACCACAGGCCCACTTCGAACCGCCAGAGCTTGACTCTCCATTGTAGACAAGAATGATCTAGCAAATTTGGCCAGTTTACTGAATTCTTCTTCGTACTTCCACACCGTCATATTCCCTTGCTTCAACTGCATAAATTGATTCTCCTTTTCTTGTCGAACGGCTGTAGGTAGGTACTCGATTTCGAATGTATGTTTGAGGGTAGCCCAAGAGATTGTCGCTGTCTCGTTGTCATGTAGGATCGCTCGCTTTTGCATGGCCCACAAGTCGTGCACATTCAATCGGAGTAGAAGCTAAGCACATGCAACTTTTGGACTCATCCATGACTAAAAGCTCAAACGGTCTTCCAACTCCTCCAACAATCGATCACACAGAAGTGTCTTCAGTATTGAGAAGAAAGTGCAGCAATTTTTCGTAAATTTTGACACCTCAAAGTTGGAGCTTTTTGGTATAGCAGGTAGTCACTTGGGTACCTCCAGCTCGAATTCTTGGTTCGACCGCAGGCTCGGTTACGGCATCAGTCATTATAGAGTTGCTATTGGCCAACTGTCTGGATTATTTGCTGAAGAGTATCAAGTTGCTTCTGCTTTAACTTGAATTGTGCATCGAAACGGGCCTCAAATTGGGCTTGTCGTGCCTCAGCTTGTCTCCGCTGGTCTTCAACGTGCTGTCGATGCTGTTCGTTCTGGCGCTAATTGGCCTCAGCCTATCATTGTTGTGCTTCCACCATATGCATCATTCGTTCCATGGGGGTGTTTGAGGGCTCAGGCCTAGAGCTACTCGAACGCTCGAAGCATTTTTTCGTTCCCGCCCGCAGCTCATCTCATCGACACGAGGTCAGAAAATATTACGAACTTACTGTATGGAACAACTCATCTCATCGACCCAAGGTCGAAGGCTTGAGACTCAATCGAAAGGTCAAAGGACGTAAAGCCATGCTCTGATACATTATGTCATGCCCCGAGTCGGTAGAATCGATAGCCGTCCCCCAAACGTGATCATACAAGCCTAGGTTGCGCTCGCACAAGGCACTTCATAAGGTTATCTGAAACACAACAAGAGAGTGCACAGAGTATATTGAACACATTGTATAGAAGAAAACTTGAGTTTTATTAATAATAAACATTATTTTACAGACTCAATACAAAGGTGTCGTACGGGCTTACAAACTGACTCATTACAAATAAATGTCGATAAGGTAGCCATTCCATACATTACACCCCTTTATACAACCAAAATATGCAGACACCTTGAATAGGAGAGAGTTGATACATCTTAGCTTGGACAGTTGCGAATGTCTTCAAAAGATGAGAGTTTTGCCTTCGCACACTAGCAAGGCTTCAAAAGGTTGCAGCGTCGCCTTCAGTTCCTTGGCACGCTATCTGGGGTCAAAGCCTTATGGAGAGCGACGGTTAGTACATTACATGAGTACTAGTGGGTGGCAAATTAAATCCTGTACTCTCATTTGGTTCAAGAATTTAGGTGAATCATGCAGTATATTTAGTGATCTTTCTAGCCATCCTAGTCAGTTTCATGCAAGTAGTTTGACGAAATGTAAACAAGATAAATTATGTTAGAACTTACCCACGGCAGAGCATGCCGTGCAACATAAAGCTTACCAACACCTTCTCTGTCAGTTTGATATCAATTCGTATTAAGTGTGTGATATGGAGGTCGCTGGCATTAACTAGCCATCCTGGACATAGCCTGGTTTGACGAGATCCTTTCAACGTAAGTAGCAAGCTTCGTTGCAAGTCCCAAAATTATCCTAGTTTGATATCAACTATACCGTGTTTCCTCTTAGGCTGAAGCGGTCCAGTGGCCCCGGGTTACCGTTCGAGGAAACAAATGCCCTTGTGCACAAGTTGTCCATGATCGTGCTATACTAAACTAGTTATTCGAGCATGGTCTATAATTCATAGTAAACTTAACCAAACTCGACGTATCCCGCCATGTCATTTTGTATTGTACATTCGTTGGTTCATTCCCTTTTTGCTGAAAATAGTTTGATGGAAAGCATTATAAGCAAGCATATGAACAGTTCTATGATGAGTAGTTCTAAGTCCGTATATGTGAAATGTCGTGCAAGTTTATTGGAATAAGCCTTTGTTTTATTGCATTTACAACTTAGCATAACATATGTTGGTATCGACAATACATTAGAGAAAATGGTCGAGGGAAGAAAGGTCAGCCACTCACTTAGTCTTACTTAAGGCGAGGAAACTGGTTGGCCGCACTTAGACGTCGCTTATGCGATCACCTGAAATCGCATAAGCAACTGATTAGAATAATTTGCCATTCAAGGAGTTCGATACAAAATACGGAGTTCGAAAATGCAAGCTATGAAAACCATCGAAAACATTCACAAAAATAAAAGCCAAAGAGCAAGTGTGGCATGAAAGGTAGAGCAACGGGAGGTGTCTCTCGACTTAGCCGTAGAGTCTATCCTCGAGGTACAACCCGCTGAATATGGGACTTGATTCCGAAGAATCCTTTCCATAATGAGAAAATGATCTTAATTCAATCGTTCCCGTTCGAACAATTCAATCGATTTTGATCTATCGGTTCTGACTAAATCGATAGTGATAGTATTCTATTCTCGTGTACCCTATAGACAGAAACGAAGCACAATGTAGGGACGGGGCACTACATACACAATCCTAAAAAATTTGGTATTTGGTCACCCTCCTTAACCTACTTTATTTAGCCTTCTGTCACCAATGCTCGACCACGATGGAGTTCTTTTGCTTTAGGATAGCGCTCACATGGTTTATTGCTGCTCTTTTAATGGAAGAATCATCCTCCTCTTGCATAAGCTCTTCCTCGTCCAAAGTATCTTCAGCCTCCCTGACCACCTTCATATGCCTCCAAAAGCATCTCTTCTCAGGACATCAGTACGGCCTCACCAACTGAGCTTCAGGCTAATGGCGATCATGGGATCCCCAACATAATCCGTGGACCATGCCCGATGAACCACTTCGAAGAATTGCGGGTGGGTAGTCCAGGAATTCAAAATTTTAAACATTTGTTGAAAGAAGGGGTTGCACCTAATGTCATGTAGAAGTAGGCGGTGATCAGTCTCGGCCGTATTAAGGTAAGTGACGGGCGAGCCATGCACCAGATGCCCCTAAATATGGTTGGCCAGAATACGTCCAGCCTGGAATATTGTCTATGATACCTTGTCTTTTATTGTGCCAAGTGAAGCTCTGACCCGTGAATTTAATCAGGGTAAGCTGCGCATCCAAGACGAATTGATTGAAATTCCATCGATCCCCAATCCGCCTCGTGACCTCTTTGCTTTTCATGCGATTGTCGAATCACGTTGAAATCCCTTCGCAAATCCAACGGGTCTCCGAGAAGTCGTTCTGAAGAATCAAAGTCCTTGCAAAAAATTCTCCTTTTTATTTAGTATTCCCCATGTACTATGGAGCAGATGAATTTCTTGGGCATAGCGCTGTATTCGATCTCAATGGACACTAATTGTTGATCAATTGTATTGTCTGCTCTAGCCTTGATAGATTCGTCGAAGAAGATACAAATGTCCTTCCCAAAGGCCCTGGCTTTTGAAAACCCAAGTTCTGTTTGAATCTCTCTATTTGATCTTCATTAACCTTAGCTTCAATGATCGCCAGGAAAGAAATTAAATGCATTCTTTTTAAGACCTTGATCCGCATAAAGGTCTGCTTCCCTACGATTCCCCTCGCGTTCATATCAATAGCTTTAACATTGATTCGGGAGAGATCGGGACAATTTAGACGCTGATCGAAGTATCATCTTCGTACATATGTGGTTTCCATTCTTTCCTTTCTTTCTTCTTACCGAGGCCTGTGGTAATGGTGGAGAGAATTATGATCTAGATGGATCAAAGATATCTCCCTTTGATGTAATGTCTAACAACTGCTATCGATTTTGGAGATAGACTCATCTGGATCATCCTCTTCCTTCGGGTTGATTGGTTTTGTCGATTCGAAGAATAATGCCAGTTGACGTTGATTGGTCAGGGACTCCATTCCAAGTCGCTGAGCAGATAGTCGAACCTCCTCAGCTATCTTTGGGTACTGTACAATAGCTCTGCTCCGAAGCTCAACATCCTATTCCTGCACTCCAGTAACTGGATGAGTAAACTCCATTGGCAGAGGTCTTTGCCAACCTATAGTGTTCCTCTCGTCGAAGGCCCTACACTGATGCCAGTTCTTTGCCTTTATTATTCTGAACCCCTCACTCTTTTTGTTTCTTGCATGTTGACATGTCGTGCCCTTGCAGCTTGCAGGAGTTATAATAGCTTGAAATGCTATCATAGCTTTGCCAAAAACTTTCTTTCATTAGGCATATGACCCTACCCTCACCCTCTGGGGCATCGGTTTGCACGAGTCTATCTCGACAAGAATACGGGCGCAACACGACCTTGAATGGGAAGCCATAGCCTGATCCATCATCAACAGATTCAAATGCCGTTAGCAATGCCGAACACTCCGATTCTATTGAAAAATGTTGAGGAAGTCCTGGTAGAGAAAGCCATACAGGCGCAAGGGGAGTATCACACTCCGACAAGAAATCTGTCGTCCATCGGAACAAACGCATCTGCACGTTTGCTAGGAACCATATGTCTCTAGCCCAGAGGTGCAGGAAGTCGATCTCGAGGCACGGGTGGATAAACAGGTGCATCGTAACTAATACCCCAATTTCAACTGGCCAACGAAACTCTGGAAGGCCATCGCCGCCCGTATCAAGTCAACGGAAGGCCGACTATGATGGAATTTGCCCACTAGAATAATTCGAAGAGGCGACCATGGAGGCGATCTCTTACGACAAAAAAAGTGACTGTAGGAGCTTCTCGGAATGGCTCCACAGTGTGGCCTGCAGGAGGCACGAGAGAGGGGGTTTCCAAAATAGGGGAGGGAGGCGACGGCCGACGGCCCACCACCTCCCCGAAGGTGGCCGACATCGCGGAGGCAAAAACAGGGTGAGAGGCGAAGTAAGAAGAAAACTGGTGAGGGTTTGGTAGGGAAAAAGATAAAGAATGAGATCCAGAGCTTAGTTTACTTCGGCGGGGCAGCGGGGCTCCGCCAATCGGTCTATCGGGGGAGTCCAAAACCTAGGAAATTGCCGCCACCTTTGTGGAGAGGGCATATATATATAATATATATATATATATAATATATATATATATATATATTATATATATATCCAGAGCTTAGTTTGCTCCGGCGGGGCAGCGGGGCCGCCCGCCAATCGGTCTATCAGGGGAGTCCAAAACCTAGGAAATCGCTACCACCTTTGTGGAGAGGGTATATATATATATATATATATATATATATATATATATATATATATATGAACAGGTAATTGTGTTACAGACTCCTGGCCAGAAGGCCTAAAAATTCGACCCGAAGGCCCACACCCGTATTTGTATCTTACTGCACCCGGCCTGCACTCATATTTATTCTGCCACATGGAATTAAATGTGTTTCCCCCATTGCTCGAACCTTCAACCTCTTTGGAGGATGTGCCTCACTCGAACCACTTGAGCTAGAGATCACTAACAAATTTATATATATATATATATATATATATATATATATATATATATATATATATATATATATTTAACAATTATATATATATATATATATATATATATATATAAACACCGATTTATTGATGTATAAGGCACAAAATGCTGAAGCCTATATAAGTAAGCATGAGCCGCACAGAAAGACCCCAAAAATAAAAAAGCCGATCAGTGATGGGGGCACGCACTGAATAGGACCAAAAAAACCTCCAGGACATCAGAGCTGGCCACAGCCTCTAGCACTGAGCCGTGGCGAGATTACAGCGGTTGTTCACCTTGAGAACTTGTCTGCAGACTTCTCTGTAAAGTTGTGAGGAGTTGAATAAGCGTCCTTCGTATCTGTACTTGTTCCGATTCTTCCATAAAATCCAAATACCGACGGCTGTAACGATCTGGTGCCTGCTGGAGTTCCCCCAGTTGGCGAGGACATCGTTGAAGCCTCCAACCTGTCGGTGCGGTGGCCATCTGATGAAAAGGTGAGACCACAGCTAGGAAGCGAGTTCCCCGGAGTGCAGAACGTGTTTCGCGGTTTTGGCGTGAGGAGAGGGGCAGCAGTGGCATCTCGACGCGAGGCTGAAGCCGATGGAAGTTAGGCATCGTCAGTAGGAAGTTTCCTGCATTGCGCTCTCCAGATGAGAATGGACCATTTGTTGGGGATGGCGGACAGCTAGTAGGAGACGAGGAAGGGGTTGGGCTCTCCAGTGCCTCTCGTCACCGTTTGGCAGACGCTAATGAAAAATTACCACCAAAATTCAAGGGCCACCGTAGCATACCCGACTCATCTTGGATCATGAAAGGTTCTGCGAGGTTCCGGTCCAGGAGAATGCGTCTCCAATAGGCTAATGATCTGTTGTTGGCTGTGGCCGTCGTTGGGTAGGAAGTCCAAAAATATCTAGCCTTCATGAATCGGGACCAGATCGAGTTTTTCGTTCGGAGCTTCCACCACTGCTTCATAGAGTAAGCATCAACAATATGCGCAATTGGAGTCCCAGCTGGCCCCGTGATGCTTGTCTTTTCCTCCGGTGTGACCCCAAAAGAAGTGGGAGAAAAGGGTTTCAAGAGGGGATAAGACCTTCTTCGGGGGGGAGCAGACTGCTAGGGTGTATATGGGGATGGAGGAGAGAACATGCTTGATCAGGATCATTTTTTGTCCGGAGATAGGTGGCATTGTGCCATCCCTCAATTTTCTTCCTAATTTTGCTGACGAGTCCGTCGAAGATGCCCGAGTTAGATTTACGTAAACCAGCGGGCATCCGAGATAGGTGAACGGCGGGTAAGCAGTGGAGAATGATGTCAGATTGGAGAGGGTGGCGGAGTGATCCCTGTCAGCTTTATGATGGGTGTAGATGACGCTCTTGCCGGGGTTCACCCACTGTCCGGAGCATCTGGTGTATCTCTCAAGCGTTCTGTGGACCGCCTCCACCGACCCTATGTTGCCTACTAAAAAGATGATTATGTCGTCTGCATAGGCCAGATGAGTGATTGAGGGATAGCCAGTGGTTGTATGGAAATAGAATCCGGGTGAGTTGGCTAAGCCGTTGAGATTTTTGCTAAGAGCTTCGGCCGCGATGATGAAGATGTTAGAGGATAGAGGGTCTCCCTGCATAACTGGCTTTGAAGAAACCCTCGGCTTGGCCGTTGATGAAGGTAGAGAACCAGGAGTTGCTGATGGAACTGAAGAGGACGTCGGTCCTTGTTTCCGAGAAGCCGAAGGCCCTGAGCACCCAAATCATGAATTACCAGTCCAGACGGTCATAAGCTTTCACTATGTCACGATTGATAGCCACATTCCCCCTTAGAAGTGAATTTCATGCATGTCATCTTCTGTGCCAAGAGAATGTTGTCGGTGCTGTTCCGTCCTGGGATGAAGCCGCTTTGCTCTTTCGAAATGATTTTGGAGAGAAATACAGACATACGAGTCGCGATAATTTTTGATATGATTTTATTGGTAAAAGTGCATAGGCTGATGGGACGGAAGTCCTTGAAGGTGTCCGGGTTGTCTGTTTTGGGGATGAGAATAAGGTTTGCTCGGAAAATAGATTTTGGGTAACTCGCTCCTTAAAAAAAGGCCATGGCTGCCTCATGGATGTCGTGCTCGATGATGTCCCAACAAGCACGGAAGAAGACACCGGAGAAGCCGTCTGGGCTAGGAGCGCTATGCTCGTCCAGAGCCCAAACGGCGCCCTTGACCTCCTCCGTGGAGGGGGGGTAAGAAGCAGCTCGTTCTCTTCGATGTTGATTATGTTGGGGATCTTGGCTAGGAAGTCCTCATCCTTGCGGATGGTGTCTTTGGTGAAGAGTTTGGAGTAAAAATTAGTGGCGGCAGACTGAATGCTCCTCTGGTCAGTGAGGAGTCGGCCGTTGTCTTCGGCAATTTGGTGTAGGCTCAACCGTTGTCTGCGACCTCTAACACAGGAGTGAAAGAAACTTGAGTTTTTATCTCCTTCTGCATCCCAAACCAGCCTAGCTTTTTGCTTCCATAATTCTGTTTCTATCTTCAACCGAGAGTTAAGAAGAGCTCTGGTGAGATGTTGGGTGGCGCGGTTCTCTGGGGACCTGTTCGTAGCAAACAGAATTTTTGCCCGGGTGACATCATCTTTCGCCAACTTAATAGTTTGGAAAATATTACCCTCCAGGTCGCGAGCGCTCCCTTGGTCGCTTTAAGTTTAGCTGTAACTCTGGCAAGGGGGTCGGGGTCATCGGCAGAACTCCAAGTAGTGGCGACGATGTTTTTGAATTATGGTGAAGGGTCCAAAAGTCCAGGAACCAAAATGCTTTCTTGATGTGATAGTGATTATTGCATCTCGACCAGAAGAGGAGAGTGATCCGATTCTATGGTATTCCGGTGGGAGAGGTTCGAGATGTGACCCAAGTCAGCCCAGCTATTATTAACTAGAGCTCGATCGAGCCGAGAGTACTGACGACTGGCTCCTTCCTGCATGTTACACCAGGTAAAAGCGTTGTCGGAAAAAGGGATAGGGGACATGCGGGTGTTAAAATGAAGGTATTGAAGTCCGCCATAGCTGGCGGAGGGAGGACGGCCCCCTGACTTCTCCTTTCTGCTAGAGATAGTGTTGAAGTCGCCAACACATATCCCGGGGGTTATTAAGGTGGTGGTGGGTATCCGTCAGAGTGTCCCAAAGCCTCTTGCGGTCGATGATGTCGCAACTGCCATGCACTGAAAGAAGGGATCGGTGCTGAAGAAAGGGGTGCTCAATCCAGCAGGAAAGAGCTTGTTTGGAATCTTGGACGGAGCCAAATTTGACGTCGACAGTGAAGATCCAGATATCGTTGCACCCGGCGATCGCGGAAGGAAAGCCGAGTTGAAGTTGGAATGCTTTGAGTTTTTTTGGAACTTTGGGTTCAATGATAATCAAGATGTCGATCCGGTGGAGTTTTTGAGGCTGATAAGTCTGTTCATGGTGGGTTTGTTGGCAATCCCATGGACATTCCACGAAAGGATGTTAAGAATTGGAGGGAGGGGGTTATGGAGCTTCGCAGCCGATCTGGTAGTCATGACCGTGGCCTTTTTGGAATTTTTTCTCTTTTTGTTATGAGGTTTTTTGGAAGCTATCGTAGCAGCGGTAGCGGTGCCTGTGATATCCTCGCTATGTTTTTGAATAATGATTTCGGAACTCTCCGTCGGAGGAGTATCTTCTAACTTTGTTTCATGAAGGGCGTGGAGGGGGTTGGTTAGGTCTAGGAGACCTGCTTCCTTTGCTTGTTGGAATCTATCTGCGGCATCTGCTCCGAGGATGGCTAGGATGTCCTTGGAGGTGCTGTCTTTGTTTATGTTGAGATCTTCAACCCTGAGGGAGGATGGATGCGGGCTGAGGTCCTCCAAGGAGGGTAGGTACGGGCCGGTGGCCTCCAGCTCCACTCTCTCTCCACCTGATATATTGGCCGATGAGGTATGGTTATCCATGATATGCACGTTCTCTGATGACAGGGGAGGCTCTACATCTGCAATGAGAGGACGTTAAACGGGTTGTAGAGCGAGATGTCCTTCGGATCATAGGGTACGATTCCAGGTTGGTTGGGGGGTTAATGCTGTGGCTGGTGGAGTTCTCACTGTCGGTGATCTGGGGTAGGGTTGGGAAGAGGGAGGATGGGGGCTGATGGAGCGTCTTGGGCCGGCTTGAAGGATTATGTCTTACAGGGGGCTGGCTTCTTGAGTTCCGGGTGGGCCTTTGTAGCAGAACCTGGTGAGGTGTCCTCTCAGCTGCCAGTGCCTACAGAAAATAATATTGTTGTCATACACTAGCACCTGTAAATGTATTCTTCCTCCAAGATCGAGCTGAACTAGTTCTGACGGTTCTGTGGACAGATCAAGTTCCACGCATATCTTTGCGTAGTTCCCTTTGGAAATGTTTCAGGTTTCATCCGCGATAGCCACGAGAGTCCCGAACGAGCTCGCAATCCTTTTGAGGGTTGCTGGTGTGAAGCATACGAGGGAAGGTTGGGGAGGGTAATCTAGGCCGATATAATGGCAGAGTCAACTTTGGGGTTGAAGTTAGGGGTCCATTTGGCGATCTTGATGGTCTATTTGCCTGTGGAAGTAGCCTTTGGCCCATACTGTGGAGAAGTCTTGATCCGAGGAGAGGTATAGGAACAAGTGTTTGGGGTCCAGCGGAGCGACCTTGAAAGCTGAGGTGAGCCTCCATCCGGCGACGGCCTCTTGCGCTAAGGCGATCTTCGGGCATCATGTTTGGAACTTCAGGACGATGGTCCTCGCGAAGCTGTGGGATAGGGAGGAGATCTCTTCGGAGGATAAAGGGATCTGAATGGCCTGGCCATCGAAAGGGGCCGAAAAGACGATGTCGGGGTGCTCTATGCCCGCGGTAGGGGGTCGTGGTAGCCTTACGGTCCGGGCACAGAGCATCTGCGTAGGACAATGGCTGCGAGGGAGTCGTGGCCGATATAGGGAGTTGTAGCCCGGGCAGGGGTGAGAGGGGGGAGGAAGGAGGGGAGAGGAGACGTCGTGGGCACCGCCCCGCGAGGTAGAGCCACCAACGGGAAGGCCTCTAGGGTATTCGACCCCGGAAGGCGGGGAAGGATAAGAAAGAAGCGCCGGACAAGGATGGTGGCAGAAGGGGAGCATTGCCAACACCTACTCGAAAGGAGGCGACAGGGAGAAGGGAGCCGGAGACCGCCGAAGCGATTGGGGCTACGTCTTCGGGCGTATGAACCTGACCGGGAGGTGCATAGGGGGATGCAGCACCCTGAGGCATAAGGAGGGGCTGGCGCATATGCAACGAGTATACTGTCCATGCTAGGGGGGCGAGATGAGGGGGGCTCCGATGGGGACGGAGGCTGCAACCTACAAAGGGTGCAGGCCCGAGACGCTCATAGAAGGCGCACACGGGGAGCTGGCTAGGGGCGCATGCGAGCCAAGGAGACCTACCGTGCATGAGTACGCATAAGGGGGTGCTCCGGAGGGCGCATAGGCCGCAACATGCGGCGGGCGCATGCCCGGAACAAGCTCGAAAGGCGCATAAGCTACGGCCTTCGAGCGGACCTCTGTAGGCGCATGATTCGCGGCCAATAGAGGGAGAAAATTCAAATTTCGAATATCCGAAGAGGAGCAGAAAGGCCTATCACCTGAGGCAAAATCGGACGGGGTGGTCGACATCCTCAACGAGGCGGTGCCGCCGGACGCCGAGGAGCTCTACGGCCACCGAAGCGGGGATGCCGCTCGCGTCGAGGTTGGCGATGGTCGCTCCCGAACGAGCCAACCGAAAAATGACCAGGGGGGTCCGCGCGAGGCCACCGGAGGGCTGTCGCGACCCGGGAGGAGGAGGAAGGTGGACGGTGCCGATCACAGATAGGTGGGGCCGGCCAAGCCGGAAGCGACGGTCGGGAAGATCGCGACCAACACCTGCAGGGGCGCTTCGACCGGAGGGGATCGACTCCGACGTTCGGGGAGGGAACCCCCAGGTGAGGCACCTCCGACGCGGAGAGGGTGAGGGGGCGGCGGCCGGCCGATGGCACTCGGCCCCGCCGTCGGATGCGGACGGAAGACAGAGACATGCGCTCGAGAGGGCACGAGAGGGAGCCTTTTAATATACATATATATATTATAATTGTGTGACGTAAAAACATGATCGGGTGACCTTTTAAAGTATCCATAAGAACATGTTACCCCATTACCCTCAACATTTCTATGTGTTGAAAGTTGTTCTTCCATATACACTTTTGCACTTAGAGTTTTGTTATTTTCCATCATGTACTTGTTTTACTTTCGATATATTTTGCTATATATTCAATGTTCCACTGCTACATGATAGTACTTCACATGCTTTATATAGTATGTTTTTTCGTGTGTCTAACTTTCGTTGTACTTGCTCCCATCTTGATAGGATATGTTGTCAATTTTGGCAGTGACTATCATACACTGTGGACGCTTTTAGAGGTTGATCCTAGATCATTGATAGTTTAGTTAGTTTCTTAAAGTCATATATTTAGCGTGTTTGTTCCCAAATATTTATTTAAATAATGTTGAATTTTGTAAATATTGGAGACCAGTCTAGATTTGGTAACAACGTACTTGTGGAATCCAAATCTTATTAAATATTGATTTGATTAGATTTGGATGTCCCTAATTGGTGTTGTACTATTTTAGATATAATAGCATTCTTATTTTAGGAAATCCAATTATGATCTAAAATAGGATAATTGATGGGCTATTTTAGGTGTAATAGGATTCTTATTTGAGGGCTTCCTAATTAAGAATCATATTATGACCTAAAATAATATTTTCTCAACCTATATATATTTTTTTTCCTCATCCTATATATATATATATATATATATATAGGGTGAGGGTGAGGCACAAAGAATAAGCAAAAAACACAAAAGTGGTGATTCAGGGTGCTTGTCCACAAAAAAATCTAAGAGAAAGTCCGTACTATACTCTTAGGACTTCGTCATCCAAGACAGAAGGAAGAAGATCTAATCGAGGAGTCATCAACTTCGGTTAGTGAAATTTCTGTAGGTTAGTGAGTGATCGCAATTGTAATCTTCTGTTTTTTTTTCTTGAGAGTGGTGAGGGGGTTGAACCTATTAGGGCAAAGGGTTCAACGTGAGTTTTATCAATCTTATAATTTCATCTGAGTTATTAAAGGTTGAGATTTATCCAGGTGACGTAT
This sequence comes from Iris pallida, assembly GCA_029216955.1. NCBI lineage: Eukaryota > Viridiplantae > Streptophyta > Magnoliopsida > Asparagales > Iridaceae > Iris > Iris pallida. The sequence goes on along the minus strand of JANAVB010017596.1, from coordinate 1,523,243 downwards.
GTCACCGCCATATATTTGTCTTCATCTTGTGCTTGGTGTCCGTTAGACGGGGGTTAGTTTTGGATATATGGGTTGGCAAACGCTTTCGCACGCATCCAACAATTGGTATCAGAGCTTTGGCGGTTAAGGAAATCATGTCTACGAAGTAGATGAACACTCGTATAACCACCCTCATAGGGGAAACTGGGTGATTTGGAAGCCATTGATGGAGGATCTACTCTAGTGCAAGGACTTGCTTAGCCCGTTGGAGGGTAATTTTGAAAAGCCAACGGATAAAGCTACTGAAGACTGAAAATGACTGGATTAGAAGGCATTGGATGCATCCACCAATGCTTGGATGATTCGGTGTTTCACCATGTGTCCACAGAGAGTTCGACAAAAGCATTGTGGGAGAAGCTGAATTCGTTGTATGAAAGGAAGACGCTGGCAACAAGGCATTTCTTATTCGTTAACTCGTCAACTCGAAGTACACGGAGGGTGCCCTAGTGGTACAACATATGAATGAGGTTCAGGTTATCAACAATCAGCTGTCTACATGAAGATGGTGATTGATAATGAGCTTCAGGCCCTATTGCTCTTGAGTTCTCGGTTGAGAAGCTGAAAGACGTTAGTGGTGTCAGTGAGCAACTCCACGCATGATAGAGTTGTTACGATGGAGGCAGTCAAAAGTAGCTTATTAAATAAGGAGGTCTGACATAAGCAAGTGGACTCATCGCAGGAGTCTGCTCTGGTGACTTCCTACGGGAAGGAAAGACCCAAGTTATAGGCAGGCAGGGGGTAGTTCTCGGGATCTTGCTATTATGGACCGCAATGAGGGCTGCTATTATAGAGGCAAAAAGGAGTCATATCAAGAGGAACTGCATGAAGCTCAAAGCTGACAAGGCTAAAGACAAGGAGGATCAGGAGGATCTTACAATAATAGAAGATATCACCTTCGTAGCGACTGACGCAGAGGATCCTTATGGCATGTCATAATGGCGGCTGGGTCATGGATACGGGGGATCATATCATGCCACTCCACATAGGAGGATCTTTATGTCATATCACGGTGGTAGGTTTGGACGTGTGAAGATGGGCGACAAGGAGATGGCTGCAGTTGTAGCATCGGTGATGTGCACTTGACGATAGAGTTTGATAAGAAACTTCTCCTCTGGAGTATGCGACATGTATCGAGTTTGTGCTACAACTTGGTTTCGGTAGGAAGGCTGGCAGATGATGGTTGTCGCAGTCTATTTGGGTACAAAGATTGGATGCTTGCGATGGGTTTCTAACAGCTGGCTTGGGGAGATTTGTATGGAGGCATATACAGGTAGGCCATAGACACCGGATGGAGGCTCGAGGGTATTCGACAGGAGGTGGATTATCGAAAACTTGCTGAGGAGGGGCTTCTAGATGTTTTGAGGGTTATAGAGGATTCGGTTCGTCGAGATAAAATGATGAATAGTGACGAGTCAAAGACTGAGGGTCAGTCTGTCGCTCCCATGACAGCTGGTCGGTCTCCAGGTGGGGGCTGCACTCGGATCCAGATTTGGTGATAGATGGTTTGCCAAATCTTCACGTTGTGACATCGGTTTTAGCAGTTCGAAGCCATGAAGGAGATCAAGTTTTACAGCAAACTCAATCTGAGGTGGGAGCATCATCATTCACACAATTCAAAGGGAGCAATGGGTCATCAACGACATGCACAGTACGTGATATGCTCGAGGATGCATGTGTACGTGGAAGCTTCAAGTTCGAACACGAAGCTGGGCAGGTTCAGGAGTTCGAATCCTGTGAAAACTGTACCATCCCCTTGGTTAGGCCAACCAAGGGTGAAGAAGCTCATCGAAACTTTAACACTTTTCGGTAGAAGATGGAAGCCGGGGACAAGCAGCCAAGACTTACCGTGAGGCTGATCGTCAGGGACTTCGGTCTTGGTCTTGTCATTGATACCGGCGGATCCCAGTGGTGTAAAAGATGCTACGTATGGCAGCTAGCGTCGACGTGACGGTTGAGGAACTGGAGCCAAAGGAATATACAAAGCAATTCGGGGGATCGAAGATCAGTGGCATGGGGGAGTAGAAATTCTATCGTGAGATGACATGCATGGAGTCCAGTTAAGGACAAATATGGTCAATATCCTCTCATCAGACTGGAGGGGAGATTGTTGGAGTCCAGTCTGGATTTGGTAACAACATACTTGTGGAATCCAAATCTTATTAAATATTTAATTATTAGATTTTGTCCATAATTGGTGTTGTGCTATTTTAGATATAATAGGATTCTTATTTTAGGAAATCCTATTATGATCTAAAATAGGATAATTGATGGGCTATTTTAGGTGTAATAGGCTTCTTATTTGAGGGCTTCCTAATTAAGAAATTATATTATGACCTAAAATAGGATTTTCTTATCCTATATATGGGGTGAGGGTGGAGGCACAAAGATAAGCATAAAGCACAAAAGTGGAGATTCGGGGTGCTTCTCCACAAGGAAATCTAAGAGAAAGTCTGTACTTTGCTCTTAGGACTTCGCCATCCAGGATAGAAGGAAGAAAAAGATCTAATCGAGGAGTCGTCAACTTCGGTTAAGAGATTGCTATGGGTTGGTGAGTGATCTCAATTGTAATCTTCTGTTTTTCTTTTTGAGAGTGGTGAGACGGTTGAACCTATTAGGGAAAGGGTTCAACGTGAGTTTTGTCAATCTTATAATTTCATCTGAGTTATCAAAGGTTGGGATTTCTCCAAGTGACGTACGTTGCCCCATATAATTGTCTTTATCTTGTGCTTGGTGTCTGTTAGACGGGAGTTGGTTTTGGTCAAGTGGGTTGGCAAACACTTCCGTACGTGCCCAACAGTATATTTTTTATTTTGAATTAACAAATAATAGTATCTTATGATCAAATATTTAATATGTATGTTTTAGAGTTTGTTATCGAGACATAGACAACTTACTACTACTGATATTATGGCATAGTCTGGACTTGACCATGTAATCGTATCCCAAAACTAGGGAGTGGGTCGTGATAGTAGTTGCAGGAAGGAAGTAAAGGGGTCTTGGTGGATTGAGAATGGAGTAGACATGCATAGTGGTTCAGATAGAACGAAGCGGAACAATATAGGTTCTATTCAAAAAATTATGTAATTATTTTGGATCCAATGAATGGGACAAATACAACAATAAATAATAATAAAAATAAGCCAAATAAGAATAATAAAAAATTTAGGGAGTTTACAGGAGTCGAATGTTGCAACAACCGAGAGAGAGAATTTTTTTTTGTTGGAGGCTACGTCAGATGATGAACAATGGAAGATCGCTATGGTAATCTTCGTAGGGTACTTACTAAGGGTCAAGTTCTTATGACGCCTATGTAGCGACGCATGTGCCAGAGCTCCATATATTGTTACACAATTGTAAGCACCCTGATTTTTTAAGATTGTTTTATTATTGATTTTATATGATTTTTATTTATTAGATTATATTTTATTCTTAATTATGACTATAGTCGTACTTTTCGTAGCTTTTATTTTTGGAGCACAAAAGTGCCAATCTTTCGAAACGTCCTTTATGAGTTTTGAAGTAGACAACTCCACCTTAAATTTGACATATCATGACTCATCCAAACTTGTCCTCTAATATTTTTAGACTTCGCACAACTTTGGGTCAGTTTAGGCCATTTGTCCATTTATCGTAATTCTATACCTAACTTCCAATGAGAGTTGGAACTCGACATCGATAAAAACCATTTGACCCAATATATAGTTTTGACCTATTTTGAGCTTACGACACACATACCTAGGGTGCCACTCAATTGAGTTCTCATGTGCTATATATTTTAAATGGCACATAGATCCAATCTATAGAATTTGGAGTCTACTTTGGTTTAACAATTCGTACCGACTCCAAACTAGGTCAACGAGCCTCGATAGAAGCCATGTTAGGTTGCCATGCCTTAGAAGAATTATTATGAATTTATTTTAGGATGTATATAGCCAAATAGATTTAAATACAATTTTGTATATATTTGATTATATTTGTAATAGCCTAACTATATATATATATATATTTTTTTATATAGCCTAACTATATATATATATATATATATATATATATATTCTTAGTCACGGTTAAGCTTTGAGATGTATCGACCGGGGATTTTAGTAAGGCTAGTGCAGTAGGGTGCTTTGACTAGTATTTTGGCCATGCTAGGGAAGGCATGACCATAATAGTGTCCCTACTAGAAAAATTAGTCAAAGTTGTGACTTGAACCCTAGAAATAGTTTATTTAGTATTAATAATTTTGACTTCTAGGAAATCCGGTTGTATCAATCTAGCCATGACTTGACCCAAACCAAACCTAAATCCATGTAGACATGTAGTACGTCTATAGACGTCCATGTATGTGTATATTTATTGTGCACGCATATATTTATATTTTATTTTAATGGGTTAATAAATTTACTACACGAAAAATAATGATTCTTGATGGTTTATAAGTTGACGGTTGTCGAAAACCGTCAACAATAGTGGTTATCTTGACGGTTTTAGGCTTACGTCAAGAAAGGCCACATTTTATGTTAGTTTAGCAATTTTATAGCATAATAGTTGACGATTTTAGACGATCCGTCAAGAAACATCATTTTATAAATTGACGGCTCGGTGATAACCGTCATGATGCATGTTCGAAAAAATTGGCGCAATATTTTCAGCTGCCATTATAGTATTTTTTCAAAATTTTCATATTTGTTGATAGATGGTTGTTCTTTTAATCAAGAAATATCGGAACGAGCTCTCGATCTCTCATAAAACTCTTTCAGAGAATCCTCTTCCTTTTCTCCTCCTCTCCTTATTAAAACCCCTCTTCTCCCCTCCCTTTGCCTACACCCAGCCGACTCTCTCTCTCTCTGTTTCTTCAACTCCCTTCTCTCCCTGGAGAAGCTCCTCTCGTACGACTCCTCTTTGCCTTCCCTCCACCGTAGCCGCTCTGTCGACCACGATCCTTTGTCTGTTTCTCGAGCTCCTCCGCGGCCTCCCCATGGTCGATCCTCTACGTCACGCCCCTCGAGCACCCCCTACCCGTTGCTTCCTTGCCACCCCTATGCCCCCTGTGCCCTAGCCGGCCTCCTCCATTACGGGCTATCCATAGTCGACCCCGAGATCCAGCCGCCTCTCTCCATCTGCCTCTGTCGCTCCGGCCATCCGACCTTCCCGAGGCTCCCCTCTACGTCAGCCGTCTACCTCGAGCTTCCCCTACCCTCCACCCTTATTACCCCTGTGCCCTAGTCTAGGCTCCCCTCTTTGTCGACCCCCTGGCCACGAGCTCCCCGCTCGACCCTCCTCCCTTTTTCCTTGAAGAAAATCCTAACCCCTCTCGGAGCAGTCGACCCTTTTTTCCCTTGAAGAAATCCCTAACCCTGGCTCTCCCCTTTCCTGTGGCCGTTGTTCATGACCAACTGGCCCCTTCCGAGATGCTTTGATCGTGACCCGTACCCAAAATGCTGCGGCAACTCCGAGGCGTGCTGCTACGCCGGTGATGACGTGTCGAGGATGCATTCCCGATTCTGACTCTAATTTGGGTATATTTTTGAAACTCTTGGTTGGAACCTCTATTTCGATTTTATACTGTCGATGATGATTTGGGTCTCCATCTGATGATGATATTTGGGTCTCGATCTCCCTCCCTAAATAGGGTTGTCGAATTTTTGATGCCTATCGGATTCAACGTTATGTGACATCCTTTGATCATCTTGGTTTGAGAATCTTAGTGATTCCTAGATCACGAATTCTATTTGTTGGATTGGTTTCTTCCTATATTGCTGTCGGGTTTTGTATTGCTGTCGGGTTTATTCCTTGTTAGCTTACGATTATTTTTGAGTACTCTGATACTCTTAGTAATGGTCATTAACCAAATGAACCAAGACGTTGCAAACCATATCAAGTACACTGGCCCCGTGTCAGTACATGTTCAATACGTGTGGAGGCACATGCAAGTACGACAAATGATGTATGATCCAAATCTGAGACTTAGTTATCTTATTTTTAGTATCATGTTGCCAAGTCATATTCGTGTTTTGGTACTGTTGGGCAGTTCATTTTGGGTGCAGATACGCTCGTGTTTTATACGAGTCGATATTGTCAAACTTCTTGGATCCCCTAGTGATGATGTCCGGGAGCAAGTATGTAACTAATAATTACTTTCTGATTACTATCCAACCAATTGTTATGTATATGCCAATGTTGCCATTTGATACTTTAAGATAACTACATTTTTAAGATTACATGTTCCCATATGTACCACATCTGATGTCTATCCACTTGAATTTTTTCTTAATTGCTTACATTGGATACTTGTGTCTCCGTATAATATAAAGGACTATGAGTACATATGTGCATGTTTGTGTAGGCAATGTTATCAACCGTCTTTAGGTAAATGTTGTATGGGCACTTTATTAAGATAACCGCATGCTTGTTGTGAATGAATATGTCTTTATGTTTTTCCCCTCTCGTGTGTTTTCCTGGGAAGTGGCAACATTAAATAACTGCAGAAGTCTTGATAGTTTCCGACTCTTAAGAAATAGGAATCATTATAGAACTTCCTTTGTAGTTCAATTTTGAAGTGCCACATGTTTTAATGGTATCTTGTGGTGCTATGCATGAAGGCGACAAATATGGATTTTATCACCTGTCACCATTGGAAATCTTCTCTCATTTTATCTTATTCTATTTTTCCTATTTGTCAGTTTGTTGTATAACAGTGCCATTTTTTCTATTGGTCATATTTCTCTAAAAAAGAAGATAAATCATTGCCAATAACTTCAGGATCTTGAAATATGTAGATAATGTGGGCAAGTGTACATGCTTTATCTACTTATCCCCAAAAGGAAGGTGAGGTTCTTCTCAACTGGAGTTGCTGAACATACTCTCTAAACATAGAATCCCTGGTCAATTTAGCTTTGCATCTTATCAGTAGAATATATGTTATACTATGTAAAGTGATTTGTGTTAGTTTGTGATGAAAGATGAAAACAGCAATGCAGATCATCTTGTATGATTTTGTTGTTTCGTTACCGTATATACAACTCATTTGATTTGGCTTTGTTGGAGAACTATTCTAGCAGGCTTTGACATCTTAAATGGCTTTCTATGTTCAACCAGTTACTGCTGTGAAGATCAGGTAATCATCTCAAAAAATCTATATCTAACGAATTGATTCTATACTTTGTGGATGACTACATTATATGAACCACTTGTCTTGTTATTAATTCTATCGTGGCTGTGTTAATATATGGAATCTGTGGCCTATTTCAACCAGTTTGGGGTAAAGTTGGAGTAGGAAGCTTATCCAAAATTGTCGAAGCAAGAGGTGGAGCATATTTATAATTTGAAAGAACTGGACTCTTACGATAAGAAATCAGACGAGTTCAATTCTATTTGAAAGAATTGGACTCTTACATGTTGTCAATGTATGCAATTTTTATCCATTTTTTGATGACTGTGCCTTTAATTTTGCTATTCTTATTCTAAATTGTTATTGCTATTTTTTAGGAATCTGTGGCCTATTTTTTTAGGTATTCAAGATACCTTGCTGTCTACAACAGCAAAGGTAGGTTAAGGGTTTTTCTTTTTGGGCTCGATCCTTGTGGCAAGTACCAAGGATTGGGCTGTCAGTTTGGGGCAGCATATGGCATTGTACTGCAGTTGCATTGGTAACTTGCTTGCATGATGCAGTGGCAATTTGCCATGCCAAGTGCAGCAATATATTTAGACTGAGCAGTTATTTAGGAGATGATATGGTATCAGTTATTTAGGAGTTAGATGATTTCCTATTTATGTTGTACAGATGAGATGGTAACAGTTATTTAGGAGTTAGATGATTTCAACAACAGGGCAAGAAGCAATGTGGGGTTTCCCTGTGCTGAATTAGACTAAGTAGTGGGTATTTTGACTATAGGTAGTAGAAGAATGAGATAATTGTGCAGTCAAGTGACTTTGGGAAGAAAGGTATTGATATTCTCAGATTTAGGAGGGGTTTCATGATTAGTCCTTAGGCCCAAATTGGGGACCCCGGGTAGATATTTGGGGATCAGTTAGTCCTTGGACTAATATTTTTGGTTATCCTTGGTATCCAGTTTTTTGGATATCCTTTTAATGATGTGGGCTCAATTTTTTTAATAATACATAGGGCTATGATGAGAAATTCACACTATTACCAATGATGGTGATCAGTATTTTTATTGTATACTGGAGTTTTTTAAATCTGTTTGTGTATCTGCTGCAATATTGGCCCTTACATCTGTTTGTGTTTCTCCATTTGCATCATTTCTTTATAGGATATGATGAGTATCAGATTTTTGGTACTCAGCAGTTTTTTATGGTACACTGCAGTTTTTACAACTGTATGAGTATCTCTTTTTACATCTGTTTGAGTATCAGTTCTTTATGTGATTTCTTTGATACTCGTAGTTTTTGAAGCAAACTTTCTCTGAGCCCAACATATATGTATCTGTTTGTGAGTGTTGGTTCATTGGTTATGCCACTTTTGTGAATGTTGGTTCAGTTTTAAAGCAAAAACGGTTATGAATGTTGGTTCATTTTTTAATTATGATTCTGACTAAGTTTCACACAATTTTTTGAGGTTGGCATGGACATTTGCAATTTTCCCAATAGCCTGCAATTATTGTTTTTGTTATTGTTATTGTTATTAATTGACTATTTCCAATTTGATACATGTTTGTATCCAGACATATCTAGGATACCTGTATGCATCTTTACCCATATTCATTTCCCGTACAGCAAATTGAACCGATATCTAATCATCAACGAGAAACATTACATGATTGATAATTTAGCTAGCCTTCAGATACTTTACATGATTGATACATGTTTGTGTTATAGTTTCAGTATGGCTAGACTTCAGATTCTTGTCAAGTGATTCAAATTGTCTCGAGTATTCTTGTGTATGTAGCAATATAGTCAAACTGTATTGACAATTCTTTAATAGTGAGTTGAATATATATAAGAACATGTAGGAAAGTATATTGATAATTTGTGTTCTTTTTCTCTCAGGAACTTGCTGAAAAATGAAGGTGCGTGCATGCTGTGAATAGAGGAATGCTGTGGATATGGAAGGGATGTGCTCCGATCTGGTTTGCTACTTTTTTGGTTTCATTTTGTACGGTTGGATTATATTTGTAAAACCCCTAAATTTCTACTATATTTTTTATTTATTTATTAAATTTAGTACCGATTTAAAATTTTGTATTGTACGTCGCATAGTCGTATTATACGCCGCGCACGGAATTTTATTTTTTGTAGTTGCTCGTCGAGTGCGAATATGTGCGAGCGTACATATTTTAGAAAAACATTTATACACTTTCAAAATATTATATAAATATTCTTCCTATAAAAAGCCTTTTGTTTCTAAAAGTTATTAATAATAAATAAAATTTTTGTATACTAGAAAATCCTAATTATGTAAAGAATATTTTTGCATACATATATTTCGTAATTATTTATTGGTCTATTTTAAATAAAAGTATAATTTTTGAGATTTATTAATATTAATATTTTATTGTTCAAAAAGATATTTAAAATATTTATTATTTTTGAAATTATTATTATTGGTATTTTGAAAAATATATTTGGAAGTTATTGTGGCCATTTAAATCTTGATTTGAATTTATGTATTTATTTAAATAGTTAAATAATTGAAATTTGATTTATTGATTTGATTTTAAACTAAGGGAATTAAATTAGATTAATTGGATTTGGATTGGATTTGATTGATTTTAAATAAATAGATGAAATATCTAAATTGGGTTTTAAATATCCTAATCCTTATCTAATTGGGAATTCCCACGTCCTATAAATAGGCAAGTACTCCTCCAATTCATTATTGTTCCACAAATATTTCCACAACATGTACGTGCCTCGTGTCGGTGTCCATCCCTTCCGTGTCGGCCGTGACGGCCTCGGATCCGACCCCGGGTGTCATTCCAATATCTTATTCCATGTTTATACAAATACATTTATCTCCTTCTCCGTGTCGGACACACCCCGACATCGTCAAATATCTAACCCTAGTCTACTGTCGTCTGACGTCCGTCATCTTCCCTTCCCGTCAACTCTACGTAACCACCCGTCGTCCTGCCAACCCGATGTCATCTTCCTGGTCGCGGCTACCAAACACGCAACCACCATCGCCGGCGTTCGACGCCGGCAACCACCGAAACCCTTCTCCCCTTGTCGACAACACCGACCACCTGCCGCCACCCTACCAACAACCATCAGCGACACCATCGCCACCAACATCCGTAGAGCCACACTCCCGACGACCCACAGTCCGACCACCGTTCCACCAATTCCAGCCCCATCTCTTCCCGGCCGTTTGTCAACCCATCGTCAACATCACGCTATCACCGTTCCCTCTTCACCACCGTCACCACAACAGTCGTCATCGACACCACCACAACGACCTCGCCGCCAACCCAGCACACAACCACCGCCACCAAACCGGCCGTCACCCAAAAAGAAAAGAAGAAATAAAACCCTAACCCTAAAAACTTACCTCCAACGAGCCAATCAGGCTGCCGGCGTCGCCAACCAACTCCCGACTCGCCGCGAGCGTCGCCACGCCTCGACGCCAACGCTGGAAGTCGTACCGACCTCGGCCGAGTCTCCGCGTGCGCCACCGGATCAGTCCCTTGCACCAGCCCTTGCCGTGGCCGCTGCGCCTTGAGCCTCCGCCTCCGCGAGTGCACCCGCAGTCGCCGGAGACGACCGCCCCTGTCCCGATCAGCAGCCCTCCGACCCTGCCTCTTTCACCGCCGCCCGCCTCAGCCCCTCGCCGTGGCCGAACCCAAAACCCCCTCGTTGGCCGCTTGAAACCCTCTTCTGAGCCCCGACCGATCCCTCCAACTTCCCGTTCCCGAGGAACCGCCGCGCCCAAGCGCCGTCCATCGGCGCCGGAGCCGCCCCCTCAGGCGAAAACCCTCTCGATCCTCCTGCTCTTCCCTCACTTCTGCCGGCCGACCCGACCCAGCCGTCCGCCGGACCACCGGATCGCCAGGGCGCCCCTCCGTTCACCCTCTCTCCCTCTTCCCCTTTCTTAATCATGTTTTTTTTTGTTTGGTTTTCTCCTCAAACGAGGAGACAGCAGGATAGATTTTAATTTGATTATTAATTGTTTTATTTTTTATTTTTTTATTGATTGTTTCTGTCGGAATTCTATTCCTCTATTATTTTAATAATAACATTATTGTGATTATTATTTTATTATCATTATTATTATTATTATTGTTATTATTATTATTAATATTATTATTATTTTATTGTTATTCTTATTTCATTATTAGTACTATTATTATTATTAGTACATTACTAGTTATTTTCATTAACAGAATATTCTGTAAGTACAGTATTAATAATATTACTATTATTATTATTATCTCATTATTATTATTATTTGTCATCATTATTATTATTGTTAAAGATGGTTATTATTATTATTATTCTCATTATTTTTATTATGATTATTATTGTTGTTACTTGCAAAACTATCTATTTGCTAAATATTAGTATTTATAAAAGTTTTAGGAAAATATTATTTTCTGACTAAAAGGAAACAACTATTTTGATTTTAAGTTTGTAATTATATAAATATTTTGGCAATAAAATATGTACATTTTTCTATCTAGAGTCATATCTTTACAAACTTAGAGTTTTTGCCGAAAACGGTTTCTTGACTTTAAAGAACTTTCTTTTGTATTTTTCCTATAAATATTTTGACTCATGAAAATTAGCTTTTAGGGATTATAAATATTTTTTAAATTCGTATATATATATAAATATTTATTTATCCATTATTCTTTGATTTTTCCTGTCCGTATCCAAGTCCTATTCCTTCGCCCATTTCGAGACTACCTTATGTCCATCCTAACTAAATTGACCATTCTGGACCCAATGGAACTGTCCGTGTCACCATCAGAGGCCACCTTGCATAGTTGTCGCACCGAAGTCGTAGTTCGTGCCACATTGATCATTGCACAACACCAGGCGTACTACCAGGCAAGACACCTTGCCATTTGCTATTTATTTATTGTAGCTCATATTTTATGCATTATTTATTTTCTTTATGCAAAATAAACTGTGATACATGGCATAACCTGTTAGATCTTGTAACACCCAGTTTTTCAGAAGAGGGTAATTTTGAAATTTTGTAATTATAATTATTATTTAATGGTATTTATTTCGTGTTATGATTTTTAGTGATTTTTAATTATTTTTAAACTATTTAAATTCATGACTTGTGATTTTTGGTGTTTTGCTAGTGAACAGTAGAGACTGCCTACCCTAGAGCCTAGCCATGTGATTAGGGTATTTTTGACATTTTAGGGTTGTTTAAATTTATTAGAATTTATTTGAATTTATGGAAATTTTAGGAATTATTTTGGAATTGTTTGGACTAGGTTGATTTTGACTAGTGTTGACCCTTGTAGACCAACATAGGAGCTAACCCTAGTTAGTATGGACTTGGTTAGGTTATGGGACTCTAGTCTAACCTAGCTTGACTTAGGATTAGTGGTAATTAGTCCATTAGAATTTAATTGAGGAATTAGGAATTAAATGGTTTGAGAAATGGCTTGTGAAATCACAAGTCATTTTATGACTAATAGGCGTAATGGCCCATAGGCCACACCCATTGAACCAAGCCCTAACCCTAGAAATTCTGGCCGGCCCACTATGGTCATCCCTTCCTATTTATATCACCTTGAAATTAGGGTTGCCTCTTTAGGAAACATTGCCATTTGGAAGAGGTGAGTCCCCATCTTTGTAAATTCTTAGAAAATCCATTTCTACTCCAAATTCCTTCAAACAAATTGCAATAGGACCTAATATTAGTATTATTGCTGTTGTTGATGAGTATTTTCAGGAAGAACACAATTTGAGGGAGTTTGGTGGCTTGTGAAACTCTTCCCATTTGGGGATTTTGACCCATTGTTCACCTATAGGTATAATTCCTTCTATTGCATTTAAATTCTGTAAAAATTCATTTCTAGGATGTCCTAACCCTAACCTAACAGTAGGATAGGCTAACCCTAGGTTTTGGATCCATTTCGTGTCCGTATCGGACACGTACCAGTGTGGTTAGGATGGTGTTCGACGAAATGCCTCAAAGGGCATTTCGTTCGATTTTTGTGATTGTGTTTGAATGGAAAAATCCATTTTAGTCTCGTTTATGCATTTCTTGGACACTGAGCACGTTTTCGTGTCAGGTCGGGTCGACACGAGCACGTGGACACGCGGTCGTGCACACGCGCGCGCAGGCAGGAGCATCCCCTGCTACTCGGGCGGAACTACTCGTTGCATACAGCGTCTCGACCCACGAAACTCAACACACACATTGTGTCCATGACTGACACGAGGCTCGTAAAGTTTCATGAGTCCTCGTGTCGTGTTGGACACGTATTTGCATGTGCACGTGCACTGCACTATGCAGTCCAGTGTGTTGTTTTGTGTTCTGTGTTTTAAATCATTTTTAATGCTTGTAAATTATGTTATTATTTATTAAATAGATCCTAAACTTGATGTTTAAACCTCTATTATAATTGTTACATGATTAACTTTGGTTTTCAATAAGGTATATGATTCGAACATGGGCTTTTGGGTTTTTTCTGATACACGACTGATACTATTTATTCCAGTTTCCCAAACCATTTTAATTCCCTGTATAAAGTTTGTTCTTCACTTAATTGGATCCCACATGTGGTAAATCATGTTAGCCAAGTATATTCATTCGAGAATTGGATTTGTATGGTGTGATATGGAAATTGGTATGTGGGTTAGTCGATTTCAATTAATAACTGAAACATGGAGTTCCATTTCTAAACTAACTTAGATTTCCAGTTTAAGGTTTTATTTCACTGAGTTTGAATTCTTCTAAACCTGGGAGTTCAATTCTGAGAATGGGAGTTAAGACTTGTGAACTGATTTAGCTATGGATGTTTCCTGTTAACTTAAACTGATTGATTTTCTGTTTTAGATGTAAACTGCTATGGTGTGTTTTTAAACTGGGTTGTGGTTCAATAGAAACTTGAGATTCAATATGTATTAACTGAGTTAGATTTCTCCTTAAACCTGAAATTGAATGTACAGAAATCTGAGTTTACCTTGCTTTGATTTCAATAATTGTTTCCTGCAACTGATTTCCTTTTTGTTCACTGAAATCTGAGTTTATGTTCTTTTACATAAACCTGAGTTTTCCTTACATTGATTCAATGTTCTTCTTTTAAAATTGTTTGGGTTGTGTTTCCAGTCCCTTGTAAATCTGAGAATGTAAACCTGAGAATAGTTTAACCACCTGTAATGATGTGTAAACCTGAGTTTAACCCTTCATTGCACTGTTAACTGAGTATGGGATTGGAGGTATTGTTTTGGATTTAAAACTGAATTCATTTCCTTTCCTAACTGTCAAATCCTGAGTATTCCCATGCCTGAGATTTGGGGGTGTAGGTATTGATTGATTTGTAAAATGATTTCCTTTCTTTGTATTGACTGAAAACTGATTCTTGATTCATGATTCATTTCTTCCTATTACCTGAGAATGTATGTATTCACTGTCCTCTTGACAGTCACTCACATGTCTCACTCTCTTACACACACATTACACTCTACACTTACACATGTATACACTGTTTAATATCTGAACACACACAGCCCCCAAATTCTAGACCATTGTAGACCTTGACTGTCCAAAACCAGTCCAATATCCTGCCAATTCCAGCCATATCAGGCCCCCCCCAATTGACAGTAAATACCAGTCCCCTTAGCCTAAAACACTGTCCTAACAAACCCCCACAAACCTGTACACAAATCAGTCCCATTACATCCCATTTCTAGTCCTGAAATCAGCCTAGGAACAGCCTTAAACCTGTCCCCACTTGGCACCCCTTGACTGTCCCAATATCAGCCATTATATTGCCCATTGCTGTCCCAATAACCTTCCCTTAGCCCATACACACATACACATGACAACACAGGACACCCCCTGCACATGAGCCTAAATCTGTGTGGAACACTCTCTTGTATTTTGACACACACATTCATTGCTATTACACATTGCTTCCCACACACACATGCACAAAATGACACTCTCATCCACTCCATGACATTCAACATTTCACCTTGACACTTCACTCACATATCACACACACAATTACATGCTCTTCTCTACCTCTCTCTCAATATATATATATATTATATATGGCTAATGTGTTAATGTGGTAAATATAGTTTTCCTATAGTTATATATACATATATGTGACATAGGGCCTAGTGTTGAATTCTCTTTTCATGTACACCTCCATGTTCACACACACACATAGCTTTACATGTTAGTTCCTTCCTCTTATATATATATATATATATATATATATATATATATATATATATATATATATATATATATATATATATATATATATATATATATATATAATGTTGATTATGTATGAATGTGATGTACCTTGATATGTGACTTGTGTTTGGCTTGTATAGCCTTGTGATTGGTGTGTGATTGCTAGACTAGGCTTGCTTAGGCCTAGTAAGACTTATTAGACTTGTTGGGCTAGGACTTGACCTAGTTGACCTAGTTTGACTAGTCTAGTTGACTGGAGTTGACCAAGTGTTGACCTTAGTCTAGTTTGACCTAGACAGCATGCAGGTGCATTGTATATTTCATATATCACCCTCTGTATACATCTTGACTTGTGTTGCTCTAACTAGGAGTCAGGTACCTCATCTCGGAAAGTATATTTACTTCAGACATTCAGATACGAGGCGAGTACATTCTCTGACCGTTTTATACTTGTCTGGATTTATATTCTTGCTCTAGATTACTGTACTTGATGCTGACACGATCATTATCACGGATTGGTACTATACGGATCTTCTTCTGAGATGTTATCTCCTTGTATTCACTAAATACATATTATGATGTGCATTTCACTTACATATTGTATTTATTGAATACCCTTATCATTGTACACTCATTGTGCATATTGTACTCTCATTATCACATTGAGCCATTGTACAAGCTATTGTATAAGGTAACGTAACTGAATTGGATCCTTGTGTATTGATTTGGGGAGGGAGAGTAGAAGTGGTTATGTGATCAATCCTATTGTATAAGAAATTGTATATGTCCATTGTACACTCACGTACAAAGGAGTCCCATTTTATTGTATAACCTAACCCGTTTACATAACCATATTGTACTCTAAATCACAGTAGGCTTACAGTTCTTACTTATCATATTTAGATATTTCCTGTTATCAAATCTCTACTATTTTCATATACTTCTTTCTTTCAGCGTTTCATGTACCTTACTTTATTGCATGCTTTATATTTCCTAACCTGATATGAACTGCGTGAGATGTTTTGTGCTCGCTCCCGTCCTGACTGGACCTGTTAAAAATTTTACAGAGGATGATGAGGAACCCTGCACCCTTACTTGGAGCTTACCTAGTTGACACTCGCGACCTGGACCCTAGGGGAGGTTCATGCAGCTGCTGAGGACGATACCTTGCTTAGTATAGATAGTTTAGACTGTTTTCCTTTTCATGTTTAGTTGTTGTTCTTGATTCAGAGTTTGTATATTTTTAGAGATGTTAAGACTTGTATTTCTTTTCTGTTGTACCTCAGTTGAGGATTTCTTATCTATTTCATCGTGCTACATTCTACCTTAGATTGTGATTGAGTTGTACCTCTGTGTTGGCCTCCTTATGGAGAGTATTCATATTATGCTAGTTATAGTTCATGACCTAGAACATCGTTCTATTAAACCGCCGACACTGTGGCGTAGGCTGGGCGTTGTTACGTTCTCGTACCCTCACAGTGGGTGCGGGTCGTGACAGAACTTACTGTTCATTTATATTTCCTGCTATGTATTATTTTTCTTACACATTAAACCTAGATTTAAGGGACCACCTTGTGTGTTGCATTTATTGGCCTTGACACGTTGTAACACGAAGTTGTGTGTCGCATATAGGACACGGAAGTGCGTGATTGGCTGGCCACCAGTACATACAAACCGTGCGATAGGAATAACCGCTAATAGAGATTGCATGCTAGTTTGACATAGCGGTTATAGTGGTTTGTGTTGTGGATACAACATAGTAGGCATTGGGCGGAGAGGACAATTCCTTAGCGTATGGGCTTCGATGTACTTTCTCTTGTGACCCGGACTCTCCGCTGGAGATACGGGGTTGATGACCCATGATTACTGACGGCCACTGACGATTCTGCGGAACGTCATGCTCTTACTGATGGGGCCTCTGGTGCCCAAGGGGGACTACGCCGATCCTATTTAGCCAGGGCCCATGCGTAGGAAGAATTGTTCTTAACTACATTTTACTTAGAACGGTAGGCTACCTTTATCCATTAGGTACGAGTACTTTTGGTTTGGGTACTTGTATCTGACCGTGGCTTGGAATAATAACTTGTCGCGGATTAGTTTGTCACATCTTGTCCTTGTTTGGTTGTAGGTGTGACTTACTACTTCGATGAGAAGGTATTGAACCTTGTTGGGGTCCGGATACCATATTGGATTCTAAGCATGGAAAGATACGTCACCGTGAATTAGTTTACCATCTCCTGTCCTTGTTTGGTTGGGGGGATGGTACGCTCGTTCAATAGGTGTGTATTGGACCATGTTATAATTTGATTTACTTATTTATTTGAGCAATATTTATTCAGTTTATAAGGCATGAT
Source organism: Iris pallida (assembly GCA_029216955.1). Taxonomy (NCBI): domain Eukaryota; kingdom Viridiplantae; phylum Streptophyta; class Magnoliopsida; order Asparagales; family Iridaceae; genus Iris; species Iris pallida. Next base: position 1,505,495 of record JANAVB010017596.1, on the reverse strand, counting down.
ATTATTTGTCTTGTTACATCCCTCTGAGGACCTGGTTATCTCTCCAGGTGTATGCTATTATCTTTCGCAGGTGCTCTAGCTTTAGCCGTGATCATCGCTACTTCTTCGAGGATGATTGCATTTGGATCGTCTTCGCTTCGCTCGCAAAATTCATTTCTTTTCTCATGTATTTTTTTTCCTTTCATTTGTTGGTAGTGGATTTGTCTCCGCCCAATATATTGTATCAAGACAATTCATTATCATTTTATGATATCTTTTATTCATTTATTTTGTGTGGATGAGATTAGTTATGGTTTTACTGTATTTTACAGCTTATGTATTTATACGAGGCTTCCATATATTGGAGTATACTTCATATGAATACAGCTGGCATGTCTGTTTCACTTAACAAAATGCCAAAAAAAAGAAAATTGGCCTTTGAAAATAAAACGAGAAAAAGTACAAGAAGTACAAATTTGATTCTGGGAAAGTATTGCTATGGAAGTCTGATTCGTAAATGATCACTTTGTTCCTTGGACCATATGATGATGATGAAGATCACTGCTTGAAGTAGAACAACTGGAAGAACTAAGTCACCAGAAAGGTATCGACGCACTTGGGCACTGATGGCGAGGCCGAATGCTTTTCTGCTTTGCTTCACTCTGTTCTGAAAGAAAGGTTGAAGAAGAATGCTCTGGAGAATCAAAATCTCTAAGTTCTGATCTCTGTATTCTCTTCTGTCTCTGTCCGTCTCATGAGAAAAATAAGTCTATTTATAGACTTGGGCTTTTGTGCGTAAAAACTCAGCAAAAGTTCCATTTTTACGCTAACAACTGCCACCCACGACTGAAGCCATCCTCTGTATATGTTGACACGTGTCCTATTATTTCATTAAGAATAGGATACATGTACACACGTTCTTCGAGAAGAATGGCATGAAAGCCACGTAAGCAAACCACGTTCCAAACTGGTGGAGGAGAATAGGGCATAAAAAATAGCCCAAATGTACTCTGAGCGTAAAGCAGTAGATTATACGTAAAATAGCCCTGACATAGACTTCCCGTGTAAAGTGGTTGTTAAATAACCTTGAGCGTAAAAGTAGCTCAAATAGACTTTACGCACACGTCGACTGTTGAGCGTAAAGGCTCGTATAATCTTCGTGCGTAAAAGAAGCCATAGTGTGAGCGTAAAGTAGCTCAATCCACACACTAAACGATAACATTGGTCTCTGTGTTAAAACAAATCCCTTTGAATTCTGTGATATATGCCATCATTAATACCTCCATGTCAGAGTTTGCATTAAATGCGAGACTTGACAGCTTTGTCCAGCGTAAAAGTGGCTAGCTTGTCCTGGGCGTAAAAACCATTGTCTTGACCCTGGCTACTTTTAGGCGTAAAAGTAATTAGCCTTGACTTGAGCGTAAAGAGACTAGCCTCTCTGTGGCGTAAAGGGGATCAATTTTGAGTGGAATGATCTATCACTTTGACTCTTTCTGTGAAGCACTTTTTACGCTCCTACAAGACCCCCTTCAAAGTTTTCAAATATCTCCAAAATTTGAAACACTTTGAACAGAAGCGTAAAAGTTAAAATTTGATCAGTCAGCGTAAAATTCGGGATACGCAACCGTCATCCGCGTAAAAGCGGGGATATCCAACAGTCGGTGCAATTTTCAATAGTGTCGGTCAACACTTAACCGTCACAATGAATTTCTTTCTCGAGACTTTCGAATGCCTTTTCGTTTCCCCGAGTTTACATTAATAATGAGCAGTTTCCAACGAGGAATATGAAGAGTTGATTTAATTGTATAAATAAGAAGAAATTCTTCACTCTTGTCATTCATCCTCATTGTGACATGGCGCCAAAGAACGAGATTACTAACAAAGAGGCTTCGAACTCCAGGCTTGATTTTGAGCGAGCATGCAACCTTTTAGAGTGCTTTGGACTGACTCCTGCAGTCTTTAGTCGCATCGATGGTGGTCCACCAACTGCGTACGAAGGGCCAGGAGATGCAGAAGCATTTCTTAATCTGATGCGTCGCTCCGGGATTCGTAATATGCACGAACTAGGTACCTCCCTTCGTCAGCCCGACGAGGGAGAGAAAAATGATATTTTTATGTATTGCGAATCTTTTATCTATAGGGGGCCACTTCCTCCCTTTATAAATAAAATTTTGATGTTGATCTCATCTATTGATGCACCGAATTGTTTAAGCACTTCTTTTGACTGCTTCTTTGGTTATTAATTCCCAAGAAACAAACCAACACGTGGCATCTGTCTTGTGGTTACGAGAGCCTTTAAATAGGATCTTCTCCCAAAATAAACTCACACCAACAGTTTCTTCAATCTTTATAAATAGCTGAGAATGTTTCACATATTCTCGTTCTCATTCCTCTGGAGATAATTTTTTGCAAAGTCGTTCTCCAACAAGTAACAATGGCGATGCTTTCCAACAATGTTCCTTTGTACGCCCAGTCATCAGACGTAGATTCAACCACTATTAGAGCAAAACCATTTAACTTAAGTGGTAAGTCCGATCGTAAGCAAATATCTGTCTTCGAATTTTTTGTTGAAAACAGCTATTCATGAGCGTAAATTCTTGACGAGCGTAAAAAATCCTTGCTGAAGCACTGGCGTAAAAGCCTTGCTGAATCACTGGCGTAAAAGCCTTGCTGAAGCACTGGCGTAAAAGCCTTGCTGAATCACTGGCGTAAAAGCCTTGATGAAGCACTGGCGTAAAAGCCTTGCTGAATAGTGATACACCTGAAGCACTGGCGTAAAATCCTTGCTGAAGCACTGGCGTAAAAGCCTTGCTGAATCACTGGCGTAAAAGCCTTGCTGAAGCACTGGCGTAAAAGCCTTGCTGAAGTACTGGCATAAAAGCCTTGCTGAATAGTGATACACCTGAAGCACTGGCGTAAAAGCCTTGCTGAACCACTGTTTTGAAGATAAAACAAGATGCGTAGCCTCTGTTTTTAGTTAGCATCTAATACGCGTCTGACTATACTCTGTTTAAAACACTTCTTCTTCGTTGTTTTTCCTGCAGAAGTTTGGCTGAAGAGTTTTTCCAGAACCGGTATTGGCGATTTTGACGCTGTGAGGAGCGTTCTTCTGACATCAACATCAGGGAGCTCATGCGCTTTTGACGTGCAAATCAGACAACTCAGAACTCTTCGTGGGATAGAAGGGTCTTCCTCTGTTGGTAGGAAGAGCCTTTATACACGGAGAGTTGGATGGTGGAGACAACTCTACCCCGAGAAATCGGGTAGTAGAGTTCCTTTCACGGAAGAACTAGGAATCGTATCCCAATGCTAGATACATTCCTATCTCCTCTGGAAGGCCGCCCCTAATCCACCAGTTGTATTGGCAGCAACACGCCTTCGGGCTGCCATACCCTGGGGTTCTCCTCTCGTCTGAGAGAGAAGACCAGAGTTTGATTCCTACTGTTCTGGTCGCCACTGAGGCTCAGACAGCAAGGAATTGACACCAACAACGAATCCGATGAAGAAGATCCAAAGAAGAAATAGATCTCCATTAGGTTATCGTTGTGTGTATAGAATAAAAATCCAAGATGTAAATAGATTTCTATTATAATTTGTAAGAAATTCTAAGAAATGTAATAGACTTTTATGATATGAGAATGGAAATGATAATTCTTCTATGCTCAATGATTTGTATCTATCTAGATGAAATATGGATATGATAGATAATAAAATCTTGTTTTCTATTTCTAGAGTATACAATACTATCAGAGGTAATATGGACATGATAGTATGTAAGAACTCAAAAGAAAATTTGATTAATATTTATGCAGAGGTCAAAAATGATAGATAGAAAAAAAAATAGGTGGATTTAGTATTTATCCAGAGGTTATGAAAACATGATAATAATGAATCCCACTTTTTAATCAATTGATAGAAGATTTTAAAATCCCTCTCCCAGGAGATAAAAAATCAGCTTAACCAAACCTTGGTAGCTAGGGAATAAGGAGACAGATGTCATGAGCATATAAGTCCATCTTAATGTATGAATGAATCATAATTTTCGGGAAAAGAAAACGTTGATTCGATTCCATAATTAAATGAATGAATCCGATAGAAAGAACGGACAGGTCTTTTCGGGAATGAAAAGTTGTTCTCAATCTCAAAGACCGGTTCATTAACAGTCCTCTTCTATAAATAGGCGAGAACTCTCTGTAATCATTTCATTCTTATTTCTACTCCTAAATTGAAAATGTCTTCCGAGGATGTACAGCAAAAGAATGAAGTCTCCAGGAAAATTGAGGACGTCACTGAGATATGTCCCGTTGAGCCAACAGTGGCAGGCCTGACTCAAGTAGGCAATAGCTCTTCTACGCCCAAGCCACCACAAGATATCCTTGCGTTCTTAGTAGAGTCAGGAAAAACTCCTGAAGAAGAAGCGCTGAGGATGGCCGCCTGCAAGTTTTTTATGAACTCAGGCAACAATGCCTTCGAGACATTAACTGACTATGTATTCAATAAGGGAGGCAGTGGTCCTCGTCCTTGACCTTTTGTTTTGAACAAAAATAGTAATAAAAGAAACTTTATTTTCAGTCTGTCTCCCTTTTTTTTATACATAGTATTTCTTAAGAAATTTGCCATTGATTGGCATCATGAGTAGATCTCCATTGGGCATTGATAACCGATAGGCGCCATTGGAAAAAACGGACTCAATTACATAAGGGCCTTCCCATTTTGCTTAGAATTTCCCTTTACTTTTATGAGTCATCACCATCGGTCTCCGAACGGCTAATACAAGTTCGCCAACCTTGAATACCCTCTCTTTAACTTTACGATTGAAAGTTCGAGATATGCAGGCTTGATATAGTTCAATATGCTGTTGTTCTTGAAGACGCTTCTCATCCAATCCTTCAAGTTCTTGGAGTCGTAAGCGATCATTATTCTCTGTAGTTAGCTCATTAGCAATGGCTATTCGTAGAGATGGGATCTGGATTTCCAATGGGAGGACAGCTTCACATCCATAAACCAATGAGAATGGTGTAAAACCAGTAGGAGTCCGCACTGTTGTTCGATAAGCTCATAAACACTCTCCAAGTTCTCATTCCAATCACGTTTATTAGAAGAGACAAACTTTTGAGAAGTTTAATGATCGTCTTATTGAAAGCTTCGGCTAAACCATTAGCAGCTGGATTATAAGCCGTAGAAGCCAAATTCTGAATTCGGTTCTTATCACAGAATCGATAAAATGCCTGACTGGCAAATTGTGGACCATTGTCATGAATTATCCGTCGAGGAATCCCGAAGCGGTAAATGACATGGTGCTTGATGAAGCTGATCACGTTAGATGTTTTCACTTCGCAAGGGGAACTGCTTCTGCCCACTTAGAAAAGTAATCTGTTATAGCTAATATGAACCGATGTCCTTTAACAGAAGGAGGATTAATAGGACCAATGACATCCATACCCCAAGCTTCGAAGGGCCAAGAGGCTGTGTAGGGTGTAGAAATTCAGATGGTTGATGAATAAAATCAGCATGAATCTGACATGCTTTACATCTTCTGGCATAGTCTACAGCATCTGCATCATAGAAGGCCAATAATACCCCATTCTTCGAATGCGGTCTTGTAATTTAGGACCCGGTTGATGAGCACCACAACCATCATGAGCTTCTCAGTGTTTTTTTTAGCTTCACTTTCTGAGAGACAACGCAGCAAGAGTCCATCATAAGAACGACGGTATAGCATATGTAAAGACGAATCATAATAAAATCGAAACGATCGTCTTTTGATTGATGCAGCTTCTTTTGGATCTTCAGGCAAAATCCCATGGACTGCATAATCAATGAATGGAGTTCTCCAATCCTTCTGCTGGGAATTTGACTCTGTAGTATAACTTTGTTCAATATACAAATTATTTTGACACAGAACAAGTCTCGATCCAACAAAGTAATTGTATTTTGCTTCGGATTGGAACAGCCAGGTCTGCAGCTAAACTAGCAAGAGCATCAGCTTCCACATTCTGAGAGCGTGGTACAAACTCAATGAAGAATCCTTGAATGAAAGGACCAGTTCAACTACCACTTGATGATAAGGAATGAGATCAGGATTTCTGACCTCATAAGTCCCTCTAACTTGATTAACAATCAATTGAGAATCTCCATAAGCTTCTAGGAACTCAATATCCAGTTGTTTGCTACTTGGAGACCGATCAATAGAGCATTATATTCTGCTACATTGTTGGAGCATGGCTCATTGAGAGAATAGGCACGGTATATGACCATTTTGTCAGGAGAAACCAAGACGATTCCTACCCCAGAGACAATATTGCCTTTAGGTCCTACTCGTGATGCCCCATCAAAATATAATTGCCATATGTCATTCTTCAAAGTCAGGTTACAATCCACGACTTCATCTGGAATGTCCTCATATAATTTTGATATTTCAGGTATAGGGTGAGCAGCTAAGAAATCGGCTAATGCTTGACCCTTTATTGATTTTGAGGTACATAAACCATGTCATAAGGAGTAAGCAACATCGCCCAGGTGGCCAACCTGGAGTTAAGAATGCTAGGTTTTCTCATCAATACCCGAATGGGATTTATTCTGGAGATGACATGAATAATCTGTCCTGTCACAAAATGTCTTGTCTTTTGGACGGCAAAAGCCAAAGCTAGACATTCCTTTTCCATAGGAGTATACTTGTGTTCAGCTCCGACCATCATTCTGCTCAGATAATATATTGCTTGTTCATGACCCATATCACTTTTCTGTGTAAGAAGAGCGCCAAATGAATGATCCAAGGCTCGAACATATAGCAAAAATAGCCTTCCTACCACCGGAGGTACCAGAACATATGGGTTTGTAAGGTATTGCTTAATGTCATTGAAGGTTTTCTGACACGCTTCATCCCAAACAAAAGATACGCCTTTCTTTAATAGACGGAAGAAAGGTTGACATCTCCCAGAAAGATTAGATATAAATCTTCTAATATAAGCAATACGACCCTGAAAGCCATGGAGTTCTTTCAGATTACGAGGAGGACGTATTTCAAGAATTGCTTTAACCTTATCAGGATCAACGTGGATACCCTGAGAAGTAATGACAAATCCTAAAAATTTGCCACTGGAAACCCCTAAGAAAGACTTAGTAGGGTTCATTTTCAATTGATGCTGGCGCATCAATTCAAATACTGTCCTCAAGTCCTGAATGTGATCATCCTTTGATCGACTTTTAACAACAATGTCATCTACATAGCATTCAACTATCTTCCGTAGATGTTCTTGAAAGATGTTGCTCATAGCCCGTTGATACGTGGCACCGGCGTTTTTAAGACCAAACGGCATAACCGTATAGCAGTAGACCACAAGAGGTGTACGAAAAGCGGTATGCTTCTCATCTTCTGGATGCTTCTTGATCTGATTGTACCCTGAGAATCCGTCCATGAAAGACATGCGTTCAAAACCACATGTATTATCTATCATGACATCAGTAATTGGAAGTAGAAATTAGTCCTTTGGACAAGCTGCATTAAGATCTCGATAATCTATACAAACTCGGACTTTTCTGTTCTTCTTCATGACAGGAATAATGTTTGTAACCCAATCTGGGTATTGCTCTTCACGAACAAATCCACATGTGATCAACTTTTTGACTTCTGCTTCAATTGCATCCATCATATCTGGTCTAAAGCGCCGTTGTTGTTGTTTTACAGGCTTGACGTTAGGTAAAATATTAAGTTTATGAGTAGCAACTTTAGGATCTAGTCCTGGCATATCCTCATAACTCCATGCGAAAATGTCAATATATTCTTTGATAAGTTTGTCAACTGTTCCTTTTCATCTTCGGAAAGATTCTTACTGATGAATATTGGTTTGGACGTAGATCCATCTCCAACATCAATCTGGATAACCTCATCCTCTGTAGGTGGCTGTCGCTGTTCAAAACGAAGTTCCCACTGAGTATCCATCTGTTGAGCCCAAGGATCATTCTCAAATAGTTCAGATTCATCATCAGTTTGAACCATATTGACTGAAAATACTTGTCCAGATTTATCATATGAGGAACGAGACATATCAGTTTCAATGAATTGGACTTCTTCTGAATCCGATGATTGCAAAGAGCTAGAAGAGAATTCTTCTTGTATATCGCCATTAAACATGTGGGACGGATCATATCCCAACCCATGACGAGTCTTTGGTAAAACGGATCACCACATAATGGTAGTCGTCTACCCTTGTCTTGATTAAGACCTTGCATAGTCTTCAAATTATATCCCATATTCTGGATAATCTTGATAGATTGTTGACTATATTTGTCAATTCAGATTCTTTCTTTGTCTTTATCTTTCAGCTCATCTGTCTGATTAACAGGGATATTTCTAGCCAGGCCAACCACAATTTGGCGCTTATTTTTCTTATCAGACAGAACCACGAAATAAGATTCTTCGTGACGTCTAAAAGTTACGCAAGCTTGTGATGAAGCGGCCACAGGTAGAAGATAAGGAGAAGATGTTAGGAACCTTTGAGCATAAGGTCCAACATCTACATGAGGAGGAAAAGAATTTTCCTTATGATCGATGTATAAAGTTTCGTTTGGCTCAATGTCTTCTTTATATTGATGACTTTGATTATCAGAAGATAAAGTCATTCTTTCGATAAACTTGACAGCCATATACTCGAAAAAGAAATCTTTATTGATATCAAAAAGTACAAAATGATCAATATTTATATCATTTATAATTTGACTGCTACGCTTCGGATTAATCATCAGTGGACCATTATCCGCCTTCTGCGTAGTTTTGCCAAGATTGACAATCAATGGTGGTTCTGGATCATTCGTACAAGAAGTACGCCCTTTGACCTTGATCATAAAAGGTTAAACTTGGATCTTAGCAGGAATATTTTTTGATTCCTCAGATGAAGTTTGAGTTCTTCCTTTAACCTTGATTATCAGAGGTTGATCATTGACAGATTGGGATTGGATTCGTCCCTTGACTATAATCTTCAAAGGTTGCTCCGCTGGCGGATCTTCATTAATAGACTGATCCTTAGTAGGTGATTGATCTTCAGCCATGTCTGATATCTCTTTCACATGCTCTTGTTTATAAAGCCATGAATCAGAAAAATAGGCTTCGACACCCTCGAAAGGATTGATATCAGCAAACTCAGTCTTCACAACTCCTTGGGAATCCACATACTTGAAGCATTGGTGGAGAGTTGAAGGCATAATATTGTGCTCATGAATCCACGGTCTCCCCAAAAGGATATTATAGGAGACGTCTGAGTTGATAACATAAAAAGTTACCATGGTTCGAAGATCACCAATCTGAATCTGCAGACGAATCTTCTCCAGTGGTTTTCTCTTACCAGAGTTGAAACCGACTATCGTAGTACTAGTGTAAGTCAAATCACTAGTAGGAATCCTCAGGGGTCTTAGCATACTCCGAAGAATTATGTAAATTGAGGACCTAGGATCAATGTAAATCCTGTCAATTTCAGTGGATCCAATATACCCAGTGTAGCACAAAGGTCTGTCATGCTTGTTATGCTTCAACAGCATATCTTCTTGTGTAAAGGTGATGTTGGGAATTGCTTCCATCATACTATGACATTGTGGACATGACACTGGTATACTATCAGGAGTCTTGAGTTGAGCCAAGCATGAATCTGCTTGAAGTAAAGCTTCACTCAAAGTCTCTCTGCTTTCTCTGGAAAGGCGAAGCAACTCAAATATAGATAGTCTAGCCGGAGTATTGGCCAACTGAGCTAGAATATCAAACTTGTAAGGCTTCATCACCACCCCCTGACTGGAAGCAGACTTCAATGGGACGTCGAAGCGTACTGCTTTCTGTTTCCCCTTTTCAACCACAGAAGGTTTAGCAGGAACAGGAGAAGGTTGGGTTGGTAGTGTTTCCACTATATCTTTTGCTTCTTTGGAGGATCCCTCATAGTCTTTGTGGTACTCTTTTCTAGATCTTGTACCAGCGAAAGTTTCTTCTTCAGACTCAAGAGAAGGAAGTACCATATTACAGGATTTAGTCTTTCTTCCCTTAGCTTTCTTCTTGTCAGGGTTGTTATGAGGAACTTCAGAACCCAATCCAACAGTAGAGTTTTGATTTTGAATTTGTAAAGGAAGTCGTATTCCTTTATCATAATTCAAACCTTCTGCCTTTTGAAAGTCATAACCCATCTTCTTCATGAGAAGGACAGATTGCTGACTATACAAGTGAGTGGGCAGCGGACTTTTGGCAGGTGTTTCAACAGAGGAAGAGGAAGAAATCTCTGTAACTATAGGAGAATGAAGCATAGATGTCTCTATAGCTACGGGAGGAGAAGGATTCAGGATACGAGGAAAAATCCCTGTCGGAGCTTTTTCATAAGCAGCAAAGACTTGTTGTGCCCGATATAAAGGAGCACTGTTCATGACTAACTACTGCTGATGAGTAAGCTTGAGCTTGGTAGGAGGAGCTAGACTTGGAGGATAGATGTTCAGTCCTTTCAGTCTATCTTCTAAAGGAAGACCATCCTATAGATGATCCAAGTCATCAGGATCTGGAATAACATGGGAAATCATGTTACAGGTTTTGACTTTCTTATCCTTCTTGGATTTTGAAGTTTTATCTTCATTTTCTAACTCAGGCACTAAGTCAGGATGTACCTACATGATTTCGCCATTCTGTAGTGTGAGCGGCAGCAATCCTGCATTTTCTTCTCTGGCAGGCGGGATATTCACGATCTTTATCGTCGCCTTCGGAATTGGGATAATTCCATCTGGGACTTGCTGTGGAGGAAAATCTCCGAACTGAAGAGAAACCATATTGGTCGTAACCGTATGGTCATCATTGGTTTAAAGCAATAGCACCACCATTTATCAGCTCTTGGATTTTCTTTTTCAAGACATAGCAAGCACTGGTAGGATGATTAATGTATCTATGATAGATACAATATTTGGGATTGTCAGTCAGATTCACCTCATTAGGCCTCTTTGGCTCCGGAATCTGAAGTTTACCACTCTTTACCAGACATTGAAATATCCCTGGGATATCACTTTCGTCAAAGGAGTATTCTTCCTTTGGCCTGGAAGATTCTTAATTATTCGGCATCGTTTTGTTCTTGGAAAGATTGACCATAAGAGTATCTTTTCCCTTCACATTACGATTGCCAGGATTATTACTAGGATTACTTTTCTTCCCTTTATCTTCTGAAGTGAAAATCATCCCATGCTCTCGAGCCAACCTACCATTGGTCTCGGCAGAAACTGCTGCTATGATAAACGAAGCCCAATCTGAGAATTGGGAACCCGTGAAAACAGCGATGGATGGTCGCAGATTCATCTTGCATGTATCAATCAACGCTGAATCTGGCATACCAGGAGGCATCTTTAAAGTAGCCTGTCGGAAACGTTCGATGAACGTCCGAGTATCTTCTTTCTCCTTTTGTTTGATTTCTATCAAGGAGGACATGTTCATGTCCATACCTCCTTCATAGAAACGGGAGAGAAACATTGCCTTGAATTCGTCAAAAGACGAAATAGAATTATCGGGTAAACTACGATACCAGTCGCAAACTGAACCCGTCAGGCACCCGATGAACACTCGAGTGAGAAGAGCATCATTTTTCTGCAAGTGTACAGTCATAATATCAAAGTAATTGATATATTGACTGGGAGATGCTTTTCCATCGAACAAAACCATAGATTGTGGCTTGAATTTCGGTGAAAAGGGTACATCATTCCAATGAGGAGGATAAGGTTGTTTGATCCCTAACCTCTGGAGCTTATCTTTGTGCCTCAAAACTTCAAACTGTGCTTTGAGCTCACACACTGCTTGAATGGCTTCACTGGTTTGACAAAGCACATTTGATTAAATAGTTGTTGGATGTACCGTAACCCCCACTGGAGGTGGTACATCTTCAGGAATAATGGGATCTGGAGATGTAGAATTTTGATTAACAGCAGGCTCTTGAATATTCAAAGGTATTTCAGCCCCTTGACTATCTTGAGTTTGTGCTGTTACTGGTACCGATGTTACTACTGCCGGCTGAGCAGTTTGCTGATTCAAAATTATCTGATGCATGCTTTGCACCATGTTAAGCATGTCTTTCAGTGATTGCTCCACGACAGTGAGACGTTGTTTCGTATTAGCCGATGACGTCTATGGTTCATCTCCCACAGTATATGATTCAACCTCTCTTGAAGATATAGAGGGATTAGTATAGAAGTATGAATCTACACTATCGGTGTCAGACTCTAAAGATTGAGTACCCCCAGCTTCTGAATCAGAAGTCTGTAATTGTCTTTGTCTTCTTGATCTAGTATTCTGATATACTCCTTCAAAGGAATCAAGAAGTCTGTTGAACTGTTGTTGACCTGGAGTTTGGGACATATTCCGTCTTGGATGTCGTCCTCTGTTAGTATGAGATGCCATGTTGACTGATGCATATGACAGCTCATGTTCTTGGTCTTCAGCTTGATGTTGAGACAAATTAAAACTTAATCGATCAAAACTGACCGTTTTGAAGCCGAACAACAACAGTTGATCACAACCTGGTGATATTCACAATAATGTTTTTCTTGGGGAAATGTCACCGGAGATTGTGTATTCTTACGCTTTTGCATTAGCAATTCACGTAAGTCAGAAGGAGTGGAGGGAGTAGTCTTCTTTATTACATCAGGGGTAGAAAAACGTTTAGTACCCTATTTATAAAGAAGATTACTGGCAGCATTCGCAGAACCAAATTGAACATTTCTACACGTTTGGAGTTGTGTGCGTAAATCTTGAGATTTTTTAGCACGAAGGACTCCATTTTCATTGCGTGTAATTTGTAGATTTGGTACTTTGCGTAGAGCAGTATAAGAAGGCTGTTAGTGTTAAACTGAAGTTTTACCAACATCATTTTTATGCTGCACACGTTTAGGTACATTCATTAGATGTAAAAACATCATTGCGAATTTTATCTACACTGTCAAAGACAGGAGATTTACCTTTACGCGTAGAGCGTAAAAATTGGTTATCTACCACGTCACAGACGGGAGATTTTGTTTTACGCGAGGAGCATAATTTATTTGGGCCTACCACGTCACCGACGGGAGACTGATTCTTACTCTCAGAAGCATTAACATTAGAGTCTGTCGCATTACAAATAGGAGACTCATGCTTATACCTTAAGCGTAAAACTTGGTTCTTACGCCATGGGCGTGAAACCTGATTATCTTCACCGTGACAGACGGGAGATAAATTGCCACACGTAGAGTGCGACGCTGGAGTAAGGACTGTCTCGTTACAAACGGGAGCCCCTACGACAGGAGTGGGAAGAATTCCCTTATCATCAGAACAACAGAGAGATCAGAAGTCACTTTGGATTTAGGAATCCAAACTTTTCGTGCTTTGCAAGACTTTTGAACATTGGAGCAGCGAGAACCACCCCCAGTTCGGAGCATTTCTTCATAGGCAGTCTGATCGAAGTGCACAACCAGAGTCTTCTTGGTCGAACCGACCGAAATCATCATATTGAGCAATTGCCTCCTCGTCAGAGGAGAAGGTCGTCCCCAGTAGAGTCGCCATTTTTGTTTCACTTAACAAAATGCCAAAAAAAGGAAATTGGCCTTTGAAAATAAAACGAAAAAAGTACAAGAAGTATAAATTTGATTCTGGAAAGTATTGCTACGGAAGTCTGATTCGTAAATGATCACTTTGTTCCTTGGACCATATGATGACGATGAAGATCACTACTTGAAGTAGAACAACTGGAAGAACTAAGTCACCAGAAAGGTATCGACGCACTTGGGCACTGATGGCGAGGCCGAATGCTTTCCTACTTTGCTTCACTCTGTTCTGAAAGAAAGGTTGAAGAAGAATGCTCTGGAGAAGCAAAATCTCTAAGTTCTGATCTCTGTATTCTCTCCTGTCTCTGTCTGTCTTATGAGAAAAATAAGTCTATTTATAGACTTGGGCTTTTGTGCGTAAAAACTCAGCAAAAGTTCCATCTTTACGCTAACAACTGCCACCCACGACTGAAGCCATCCTCTGTATATGTTGACACGTGTCCCATTATTTCAGTAAGAATAGGATGCATGTACACACGTTCTTCGAGAAGAATGGCATGAAAGCCACGTAAGCAAACCACGTTCCAAACTGGTGGAGGAGAATAGGGCGTAAAAATAGTCCAAATATACTCTGAGCGTAAAGCAGTAGATTAGGCATAAAATAGCCCTGACATAGACTTCCCGCATAAAGTGGTTGTTAAATAATCTTGAGCTTAAAAGCAACTCAAATAGACTTTACGCACACGTCGACTGTTGAGCGTAAAGGCTCGTATAATCTTCGTGCGTAAAAGAAGCCATAGTGTGAGCGTAAAGTAGCTCAATCCACACACTAAACGATAACATTGGTCTCTGTGTAAAAACAAATCCCTTTGAATTCTGTGATATATGCTATCATTAATATCTCCATGTCAGAGTTTGCATTAAATGCGATACTTGACAGCTTTGTCCAGCGTAAAAGTGGCTAGCTTGTTCTGGGCGTAAAAACCATTGTCTTGACCCTGGCTGCTTTTAGGCGTAAAAGTAATTAGCCTTGACTTGAGCATAAAGAGACTAGCCTCTCTGTGGCGTAAAGGAGATCAATTTTGAGTGGAATGATCTATCACTTTGACTCTTTCTGTGAAGCACTTTTTACGCTCCTACAATGTCTACGTTCCTAGTCCTACGTATTTTGGGACTGGGGCATTACATGTTTTTGTGGTAGCCCATGCAGGTCAAGCTAAATTGTTTGGTTACTTTACCGTACCAAGCAAGCCTGCGTATAGGATTAGAAGTCTAGGATCTCATCCACATACTTGACCTCTTTCCTTGATTTTATCTACCGTTTGACTCATCAATTGCATCTTGCTTGCTTCCTTCCATCCCTATTCTTATCTTCCCTTCGTGCTTGCTAGAGATTGACCCTACTAGTTAGTTGTCCCAAAACACCATTAGTTTAATTCTTTAAGTTAGGTAGAATACCTTATGAACTAGCAACCCCTTTGACCTAGTGACCTATATAGCAAGCTTATTTAGATCCTAGAATCTAGAGGACCTAACCCGTCTAGCCAACCAAGGACTTGGACAAGAAGACTATAGGACAACTGTATGACTTAGAATCATTCTACCTTCTTTAAATCTTAATCTCTCGTGCCTATGTATTTACCATTTTGACTAATAATGCTAATGTAGCCTAGTTTTTGCAAGCTTATTCTTTATCGAGTTTGTTCATGACATATGCTATTGAGTGCTCACTAGCCTATTGTCTAATCAGAACCGGTGCATAATGGTCTGATCAACCAAGTGCACTTTGGTTCGCTTTTGTCTATTATTCTACGTGGAGGGGGACATAGCTAAACTTGTCCTTTATAGTCCCATCCACGACTGCCTTGACAATTTTTTTAAAATTATTCGATCGTCTTTGAATCACGTACTCGTATTCGATAATATCGTCTTGAAACTCCTTATTGCTTCGCCCTCACCTATTTTAGAGGGACGAAGGCGTTATACTAGAACTTCCTCTAGCCTTCCTATCGGCTATGACCGTTCTCACTCGATGTTGCTATATCTTCATCATAAACTCCTCGACCTTTCCCTCGCCCCTAATTCTACAATCTTGACTTACTAATCACTTGAATTTAAGAGTGATTACAATCGTCTCTTAATCATATCCTCAACCTAGACTATGACCATATAAACTTCTTTAAGGAACCCTTCTATCTACCGTTGTGCCTTTTCATCCCCCTACGAAATTCTTAATTTCGAGGACGAAATTCTTTTAAGTTGGGTAGGATGTAAAACCCCTAAATTTCTACTACATTTTTTATTTATTTATTAAATTTAGTACCGATTTAAAATTTTGTATTGTACGTCACATAGTCGTATTATACGTCGCGTACGGAATTTTATTTTCGTAGTTGCTCGTCGAGTGCGAATATGTGCGAGCGTACATATTTTAGAAAAACATTTATACACTTTCAAAATATTATATAAATATTCTTGCTATAAAAAGCCTTTTGTTTCTAAAAGTTATTAATAATAAATAAAATTTTTGTATACTAGAAAAGCCTAATTATGTAAAGAATATTTTGCATACATATATTTCGTAATTATTTATTGGTCTATTTTAAATAAAAGTATAATTTTGAGATTTATTAATATTAATATTTTATTGTTCAAAAAGATATTTAAAAATATTTGTTATTTTCGAAATTATTATTATTGGTATTTTGAAAAATATATTTGGAAGTTATTGTGGCCATTTAAATCTTGATTTGAATTTATGTATTTATTTAAATAGTTAAATAATTGAAATTTGATTTATTGATTTGATTTAAACTAAGGGAATTAAATTAGATTAATTGGATTTGGATTGGATTTGATTTGATTGATTTTAAATAAATAGATGAAATATCTAAATTGGGTTTTAAATATCCTAATCCTCATCTAATTGGAAATTCCTACGTCTTATAAATAGGCAGGTACTCCTCCAATTTATTATTGTTCCACAAATATTTCCACAACATGTACGTGCCTCGTCTCGGTGTCCATCCCTTCCGTGTCAGCCGTAACGGCCTCGGGTCCGACCCCGGGTGTCATTCCAATATCTTATTCCATATTTATACAAATACATTTATCTCCTTCTCTGTGTCGGACACACCCCGACATCGTCAAATATCTAACCCTAGTCTACTGTCGCCTGACGTCCGTCATCTTCCCTTTCCGTCAACTCCACGTAACCACCCGTCGTCCTGCCAACCCGATGTCATCTCCCTGGTCGCGGCTACCAAACACGCAACCACCATCGCCGACGTTCGACGCCGACAACCACCGAAACCCTTCTCCCCTTGTCGACAACACCGACCACCTGCCGCCACCCTACCAACAACCATCAGCGACACCATCGCCACCAACATCCGTAGAGCCACACTCCCGACGACCCACAGTCCGACCACCGTTCCACCAATTCCAGCCCTATCTCTTCCCGACCGTCTGTCAACCCATCGTCAACATCACGCCATCACCGTTCCCTCTTCACCACCGTCACCACAACAGTCGTCATCGACACCACCACAGCGACCTCGCCGCCAACCCAGCACACAACCACCGCCACCAAACCGGCCGTCACCCAAAAGAAAAAGAAGAAATAAAACCCTAACCCTAAAAACTCACCTCCGTCGAGCCAATCAGGCCGCCGGCGTCGCCAACCAACTCCCGACTCGTCGCGAGCGTCGCCACGCCTCGATGCCAGCGCTGAAAGTCGTACCGACCTTGGCCGAGTCTCCGCGCGCGCCACCGGATCAGTCCCTTGCGCCAGCCCTTGTCGTGGCCGCTGCGCCTTGAGCCTCGGCCTCCGCGAGTGCACCCGCAGTCGCCGGAGACGACCGCCCCTGTCCCGATCAGCAGCCCTCCGACCTTGCCTCTTCCACCACAGCCCGCCTCAGCCCCTCGCCGTGGCCGAACCCAAAACCCCCTCGTTGGCCGCCTGAATCCCTCTTCTGAGCCCCGACCGATCCCTCCGACTTCCCGTTCCCGAGGAACCGCCGCGCCCAAGCGCCGTCCATCGGAGTCGGAGCCGCCCCCTCAGGCGAAAACCCTCTCGATCCTCCCGCTCTTCCCTCACTTCCGTCGGCCGACCCGACCCAGCCGTCCGTCGGACCACCGGATCGCCAGGGCACCCCTCCGTTCACCCTCTCTCCCTCTTCACCTTTCTTAATCAAGTTTTTTTTCTTTTTGTTTGGTTTTCTCCTCAAACGAGGAGACAGCAGGATAGATTTTAATTTGATTATTAATTGTTTTATTTTTTTATTTTTTTATTGATTGTTTCTGTCGGAATTCTATTCCTCTATTATTTTAATAATAACATTATTGTGATTATTATTTTTATTATCATTATTATTATATTATTATTATTATTGTTATTATTATTATTAATATTATCATTATTTCATTGTTATTCTTATTTCATTATTAGTACTATTATTATTGTTAGTACATTACTAGTTGTTTTCATTAATAGAATATTTTGTAAGTACAGTATTAATAATATTACTATTATTATTATTATCTCATTATTATTATTATTTGTCATCATTATTATTATTGTTAAAGATGGTTATTATTATTATTATTCTTATTATTTTTATAATGATTATTATTGTTGTTACTTGCAAAACTATCTATTTGCTAAATATTAGTATTTATAAAAGTTTTAGGAAAATATTATTTTCTGACTAAAAGGAAACAACTATTTTGAATTTAAATTTGTAATTATATAAATATTTTGGCAATAAAATATATACATTTTTCTATCTAGAGTCGTATCTTTACAAACTTAGAGTTTTTGCCGAAAACGGTTTCTTGACTTTAAAGAACTTTCTTTTGTATTTTTCCTATAAATATTTTGACTCGTGAAAATTAGCTTTTAGGGATTATAAATATTTTTTTAAATTCGTATATATAGATATTTATTTATCCATTATTCTTTGATTTTTCCTGTCCGTATCCAAGTCCTATTCCTTCGCCCATTTCGAGACTACCTTATGTCCATCCTAACTAAATTAACCATTCTGGACCCAATAGAACTGTCCCTGCCACCATCAGAGGCCACCTTGCATAGTTGTTGCACCGAAATCGCAGTTCGTGCCACATTGATCATTGTACAACACCAGGCGTACTACCAGGCAAGACGCCTTGCCATTTGCTGTTTATTTATTGTAGCTCATATTTCATGCATTATTTATTTTCTTTATGCAAAATAAACTGTGATACATGGCATAACCTGTTAGAACTTGTTGTTCATTTATATTTTCTGCTATGTATTATTTTTCTTACACATTAAACCTAGATTTAAGGGACCACCTTGTGTGTTGCATTCATTAGCCTTGACACGTTGTAACACAAAGTTGTGTGTCGCATATAGGACACGGAAGTGCGTGATTGGCTGGCCACCAGTACGTACAAACCGTGCGATAGGAATAACCGCTAATAGAGATTGCATGCTAGTTTGACTTAGCGGTTATAGTGGTTTGTGTTGTGGATACAACACAGTAGGCATTGGGCGGTGTAAGCCCCCTGAATTTTAGGGTTTATTTTTATTTTTCTTAATGAATTATTTTTTATAAATGTTTTATTATTTAATTGTTTAAATTATTAATGTACCTTTCCGTGACTTTGACTTCTGGAGCGTCAGGGATACCAATCTCTGTAAACTCTCTTCACGAGTTTTAAAGTAGACAAGATTATCTTCGTTTTGATATATCGTGTCCCACTTGAACTCGTTCCCTTGTGCTCTTTTTGTATCACGCAACTTCGGGTCAACTTAGACCAATTAATCATTGAATAATTATTCCCACTTTTATTTTTGATCTTCGTTTGCACGTTACCGTGACTTTTAATTTAGGAGCACCAGACCAGTCGTTTTCTCAGAACCAACTTTTCATGAATGATCTACTCGAGACGCTCTTCACCCATGACCTTCGTGTCCCACTCAGACACTCCATTTTGTGCTTTATTTTCTTCGCACAACTTCCGGGTCAATTTAGGCCGATTTATTTTCTACCGTGTAACCTAATTTATTTTCCAATTTAATTTTGGGACCCGACATCGATCCAACCTAGTCAACCCAAAGTATGGGCGTGGCCCACATGAAGCCTACTACCTACATAACGCTTGTGTCCTATTTATTGGAGTTCCCGTATATTATTTATTTACCCATGATTATAATACCCATTTTAATTTGAATATTGCCCCCGGTTCGATTTTGACCCGACCCGGCTCGACCGAACCCGAACCCAAGCTCCACGTTGCCCTTTCATGACTGTCCAAATACCTTACATAATTTTCCTATTTCTCCTATTTTGAAAATATCTCTTCCTCTCTCTATTTTACAAATATCTCACATATGTATATATATATATATACATATATATATATATAATCATATATATCTCTCTCACTTTACATCACCTCACCCCCACTCTCTCCATACCAGCAAGAACACCCCCCCCCCCCCCATTCAGCCGACTTCACCCCCCTCTCTCTCTTCAAATATCTTTCTCTCTCTCACACTCTCTCTTTATACTATTAAACACAAACACACATGCAAAATATATATTTTATCACTCTCTCTCTCTTCCTCTCCACACACCCACACACAACACCACCACTGTGAACCACAGCCCGCTCCCCACCCCCATGGCCGACACCACCACCTCCTCTATCTTCCTCCTCCTCCTCCATTATCATCATCATCATCAAGAACATCATCACCATGAAACCATCACCACCACCATTTCCATCAACACCATCATCAAAACCACTCCCACCACCACCACATCCACCCGTACGGCCTCCGCCACCACCGACGACCGCGCCACCGCCGTGGTCGGCCTAGCCCGCCCCCGCACGCGTGAACAGCAGCAGCAGCACGGAAAAACAACAGCGGCAGCAGCTGCACGCAGCAGCCGCGCGCGCCGCGCATGCCACTGCGGCCGGCCGCAGCAGGCGGCGAGCCCCCCCGGCCGTGCGCGAGCCCTAGGCGACCTCCCCTGAGTCCACCGCCACCTTCCCCGACGCGCCACGTACACGATTCGTGCGTTTTGAACGGAATCCCGACGTGACGCGCGCGGGATCGAAGTCAAAATCTCGTTTCGGGACATCGACTTCACGCCAATTTTCTGGACAATCCGACCGTTGGATCGGCGAACTTTTTGCTCCATCGCAATCTCGGTATATCCATCTTCACTCCTGTCAATTTTCGTTCGTTAATTTTGTCGTTTGATACCTCAAAACTGGCCACCAAGTTGACATTTTAAATTGAACTATTTTTGGACAGTTTCGTGGCGCGCTGGTATAACCCTCTTCCTGCCTCCTTTAGTTTTCGTTTCATTTTAAGCACGTTCGGTTGGTCGAATTCGACGTCAAAGTTGGCCGTCCGAATTCTTTAATTTACACTTGTTAAATTCTATTTTTGATTCCGGGACTCCAAATTCAATTTCTGACACTACCAGTAGACTTGTGGCATCGTTCTGGCATGTTTTCATATAAAGTTTGCTTGATTTGGAGAACGTGAGCCCTGGCACGCATTTCGGTGCAAAGCGGGTCCCACTTTTCGAGTTAACGGGTCACTTTGAGATCGGCTCATCGATCTAATTCCGGATATACCGTTGAGTTCGTATCGTCATTCTGGACTCATTGACATATAATTTGCTGAGTTTTGAAGACATTTGCTTCGGCACGCATTTCGGTGCAAACTGGATTCCAAGTGTCTGCGTCAACTTATCATTTTGAGATCGGCACATCGGAATCCTATTTTGGACATACCGTTGGGTTCGTAACATCATTCTGGATTCGTGGACATATAATTTGCTAGGTTTTGTAGACTTCTATTCTGACACGCTTTTTGGTGCAAAGTGTATCCAACGGCGGACATCATTTTGATCCGAAATTACCGTTTTGTCCCTGTGTCTAAATTGGACTTATGGGTAGGCTATCCTAGCTAATTTGACCGTTCTGGACACGTTGGTGATATTTATTTTATCATCCGACGATATCTGTAGATTTTGATTATGTATTATCCTTAATTAGTAATTAATTATTTTTCCAAAAATTGTTACTTTCTGTTTTTGAATTTTTATATATATTTTAATTTCTGTAAAAATCTGGAAAAAATTGTATTTAAATACTATGTTAATTTAGATAATTTATTATAATTTTTCCAGTCTTTAATAAGTACTTTTGGTATTTTATAAAAATAGGAAAACAGAACTTATTTTAAGGATACTTATGTTTGCTGATTTTTAATAAATATTTATGAAGGTTTATAAATCCCAGAAAAATTAGTATAAATTTCTATAATTAACAAGGATCATTTTGGTACTTTATTTTATATATAATTGAGCTTTTTGTCTATCTCAAAAATTATTGGAACTCAGTGTACAGTTTAATTTATTTATTGAATAGTTACGACTTGCAATGTTTTGTGTTGTTTTGAGTTAGTATAGTATTGGACCTCACCCCGCACTAGTGTAAAGATGCTAGGAAGTTAGTTTGTGTATAGTGGCACTCCACATTAGACTTTTATGTTAGGTCCCCACTTGGCTAGTATCCAGTTAGGAGTCGTATCACACCACTTGTGTAATATTGAACATAGCTTAGAACTGAGTTTGTATATCATTATTGACAGGACATCGGACATCTATATCTCCATAATAGTATTCTTGCTTTGCTTGAGGCAAGTACATCTACAGACTCATTTACTGTCTTTTAATGCTAGAACATGTATTAACCCTGTTAAAATACTGATCCTTGAGGTAGCAAGTTAAATCTTCACATGTTGTATTACTTTCAGTACCTACCATGCTTAGGACAGTTCTTATATCTTCACATGCTTCTTACTGGTTCTCAGTACATGTTTTACTATGCTTTATACTACTCGGAGTATTCATATGTTTCATACTGCTCCCAGTACCTGCCATACTTATACTACTCCCAGTATCTTCCACATGTTTTTACTGTTCTCGTATCTCTCACATGATAGAATATGGGTTATGGGGAAACTGATAGTTGAGTACGTGATCATGCCCCCTTTTCCATACGTATGTACCGAGCAAGGTTGACATTTTATATGTATACCTTGTCGTAGGCTTTATCTCAAAGCAGATTTGTACGTATGTACATCTATCGCCGTATCACTTGTACGGAAGTACATTTCATTATGTGCCCCTGCACATTATATACCTATTGACGATCACGTACCTTCTACAGTTTTAAACATTACATATGCATCTGTCTCTCTGACATATGTATCCTTGCCATGATAGACTATGAGTTATGCCATGTTCCCTATGATACTATGATACTGTGATTCCAGTTATACCATGATTCCAGATATGCCATGTTCCCTGTGTTACTATGATACCGTGATCCCAGTTGTACCATGAGGCCATGTTTTCCAGTATTTCCTGTTTTATAGACTTATCACACCATGTTTTTTGTTGTACATCTCTTTCATTATATGTTCAGTACTTTAGTTGTAGAGGTTGTACTTGCTCCCGTCCTGACAGGATAATGCTGTAGGTATACTTTTCGAGGAGGAAATGCTATGTGTTACATATTATGACACTGATTTTAAAGACCTGGCCTTAGCTCCAGAAGAGGCCCCAGCGGGAAACCTTGCTTAGTTATCTTTCTTGTGTTTTGAGACTTAGACTTTGTCTGTACTTATATTTGGATACTGGACTTTGTCTCCAGTTAGATACTTGGAAGTGTATTATTTAAGTCTGTGCTTGTTTACCTTCGCTTATAGATGCTGTGTTGTGAACTTTAAAATATGATTTTAGAACTGTTAGCTGCTTAGATCCTTTATTGTTTATTCTAGAACAGCTTACTGTGCTTTAACCAAGCGTAGGCTGGACATGGCTCAGCCCGGCCTAACAATTTGGGTATCGGGTCGTGACATATTTTTTTGGCGGCCCATGCAGGTCCAGACTTAAGTTGTTTGGTTACGTTATTGTACCAAGCATGCCTGTAATTAGGATTTAGGACAACTTGTTAACACTAGGGATAAACATTTAGAACACCTAGAGGATTACTAGGATTGCAACATAGGAGAACTCATCACAGCATAGGACCGTTAGCTATAATTAGCCTCTTGTTTGTATTTTAGTGGGTCAATTTAGACCAAGTTTGTACCCCATGGGATGACCCCTGAGGATCTCACTCTAATCTTATCTCGAAATCTGTTTTCACCTGTTTCCATTTGTTATTCCTTAATTTGTTGTTGAAATCGATTTCTGATTTTCGTTGTTGACTTTGATCTTGCATCGTGATAAATTTTGTGGATTGAATTATGATATATCCTGATAAGGTAAACGTCTTCTTATCTCCCTTTTTTTTCCAAAATAGGTATATGACTGTATTGGTGTATTTTGAGGATTTTAATTTCGGGTATTCTTAAAATTTTATTATTATTTACTTGGATGTGAGTTTATCCTTATTATTACTTTTATTTTTATTATTGTTATTGTTATTATTATTATTTTTACCTACATCTACCCCTCCCCAAACCCTAACACTCTCTCTCTCCCCCTCACTTCTACTCACAGCCGCCCTCCCCCCCAATTCTCTCTCTTCACTCTCTCTCTCCCGATCCCTCTCTCCCCTCACTGGACCAGCCCCTCTCTCCTTCCTCTCGACCTCCTCCCCATGGCTGCGGCCGCCACCCACCACTGGAGTCGCCGCCACCACTTCAGCCACTACCGCCATGGCGACCACCCCCATCGTCGTCGTCGCCTCCCTCGCCACCATCGCCTCCATCTCCGGCCGCCTCCGCCGCCCTCACCCACGAGCGCCGCCTCCCTCCGCTGTGGTCGCCTCGCCTCCAGCCGCGACCACCGCCACCAGCATCATCGTCCTCGCCTCCAGCCCCATGGCCTCCGCCCCATTCTCCTTCCTCCTCTCGCCGTGGTGCGGACCGTCGCCGCGAGCCGCCTCCAGCGTCGCCCCCTTCAGCCACCAGCACCACCACCACTGTCAGGGCCTCCGGCCCCCTGCCGCTGTTCCCGTCTTCTCTGGCCCCCAGCACCACCTCCGTCGATGCCAGCGCCGCCATCTCCCTCGCCCCTTGGCGCAGCCGCTGCCGCCGCCGTCCTTTCTCCACCGCGGGGCCGACCCGACCTGGCCGAGCACCCCTTTGGTGAGCTCCTTCTCCCCTATCCCTCTGTCCCCCTCCGCCGGTGGTCTGACCCGACCATGGCCGAGCTCCTCCGTACCCTCTTCTCCCCTCCCTTGGGCTGTGAGCTACTCGGGAAATGAGCCCCTCGATCGGCGTGCCTCGGGCAGCGTGCTGCCTCGAGCAGTACGCTGCCTTGTGCAGCGTGTCACCTCGGGCAGCGCACCCTCGGTTGGTGCGCTTCCTCGTTCCTCGTGTTTTCGGGTCATATGCACCTCGGTATACGTGTCGCCTCGTTTTGTGTGTACCTCGGTCTACGTGCTGACTTGGGCAGCGGGATGCCTCGAGCCCCGTGCTGCCTCGGGCACCGTACCATCTTGATTTGAGAGTTGTCGTGGTTTTCGTGCCCCGGCCTTTGTGCCCACCTCGGTTGCGTGCATACCTCGATTTGCGTGCTGCATTGGACTCCGCACCGCATCGATTTGCGTGCACACCTCGATTTGTGTACCGTATCGATTTACGTGCTCCTTGGACTCTGGGTCGTCTCGATTCGCGTGTATATCTCTATTTGCGTGTCGCATGATTCGTGGACCATTCTGATATTCGTAATTTTTTTGATCTACGTGCACGTCTCGATTTACGTGCACGTGTTTCTCGTTCATCTCGATATTCGTGCCTTCTCGATATTCGTGTCATCTCGATTCTCGTACGTGTCTCGATATACGTACACGTCTCGGTTTACGTGTCCATATCGATCCACGTACCTCGATTTCCGTGCCAGTTCCCTGCACTGCTTGCGGAACCCACACGGTATAGCCTTCTGCCATCTCTTGTGATTATTCTATTATTTTATTATTTGGTGCTGATGATTATTTATTGTGTGTTCTGAGGATCTCGATTGGCGTGCTAGCTTGGATCGCGACTGTCGAAGACTTGCTTACCTTGCCGAGCCCTCTAGGCAAGTATCCCTTGCTCATCGGCGGCTCTTGCCATCTCTCTTGGATTTTATTGTATTTAATTTATTGTAAAATTGTATAATCATGAGTAGTGTAGCTTAGCAGTAAAACTGTCATGATAACTTAGGATAGCTTGGTCCGATACTGGGGTAGACCGTATCGGGCAACTCGGATGGGTCATCCACACCTTCGAGGACACGAGCACGACTCACATGTATGGATTGTCCCTGTATGCCCCGTGTCCGACTCGCGGTCGGGTAACGGCTCTGGCTAACTTTACTTGTGGCGGTGATTGTGCTTGGGTTAGGGATTTATGGACATGTGTTGTGGTACGCCCTGCGAGGCGATTATTTTATTATTATGCATGTTGGCTTGGCGCCCAGTACGCATTGTAGTGCTGCTGGAGGCCGAGACATTAGTGGTCTCGGGTTCGATTAATTTCCAGTACGCATCGTAGTGCTGCTGGAGGCCGAGACTTAGTGTTCTCGGCTATCGATTTGTTCCCAGTACGTATTGTAGTGCTGCTGGTAGCTGAGACCTAGTGTTCTCAGTCTGCGATTCTGCGATTCCGCGGCGGGTTGCGCCGAGTGGATTTTAGCCCCAACTCGCTGGGAGCTCCTGTCCAAAATACAGAGGAGACTCTGCTGGATTCTTCCAAAATTTCCGAACGGGAATTTGGTTCGAAGGACTGGGCAGAACCATTCCTTTGGTTTGCTGGACTGGGCTCGTGCATGTTCACCTTGGTATAGTATACCTGATCCCATTGCTTGCTAGGTAGACTCCAGACTAGATCAGTCGCCTAGCTCCTGATCTGCCTTGTACGTCAGATAGCGTAAGGAGAGCGGTTCCACTCGGGAGACGGTCTGCAACCCTGGTCCTTGTTTGGTTTAAGGGTTTTAGATTTGCTCCAGAGCGGTCCGTGTAATCTTTGCCACTTCCGACGATATTTATTACCAGACTCTTGTCCCCTGACCCTTCATCCTAGGGGTGTCTTAGTCTAGTTAGATAGAGCTGACAGTTGTCCTATGTATTGGGAGTTGTGACTTGTGGATATGACTGAGGATTGAGTATTATGGAGAGTACGATCTCAGGATATTGACTTGGTAGATCTATGTGGATTCTTGGATTTTGGTGATTTCGAATATTTTGTGGAACGAGGAGAATATCGAGGGTATTATTATATGATTTTTACTCGACTTTCCAAACACCCAAAACCTGATACCTTTGTGTATTCCGGTAGTTGGGGAACCTGGTTTGATTGCTATGTCTTGGTAGTTGAGGGGCTTGTTTTCCAGTGACTTGTGATCATTGACTAGAAGGATTCTTGTGAGCTAGAGGGTCTAGCATTGCTTATAGTGATTAGCTTAGTATTTGGTTATTGACCTTCCTGACATGATATTGATTCCATCGTAGAGGGGTGACTCTTGCTAGATTGATCTGGTGGATGGTCCGACTTGATAATTGGAGCTATAGGCTCCCATATGTGTTTGAGATAATATTGTGGTAGAGATTCTGACCTTGTACTTGACCTGATATCCATGCCACGATGTGGGCAGATGACTCCATGTGATTGATAGAATTGACCCCGACTTGACTTGACTACTTATACCCGATCCATGATTCCAGTTTACCCTTAAGGTACTGGCCTTGACCTTGCACTGTTGTGCTCCTTGTCTACAGGCATCTTGAGGTTCTACCTGATTTTATGGTACTGTAGTGCCATCCTGATATCCCAGCCATATTACACGATGACCTGGACCTGTCTTGACTCTTGATAGTGGCCCGTAGAGGTGCACTCCTGACTAGCACTCTGGACTTGATGGTAAACCTGTCATGTATACTCTTGATTCTTGATAGTGGCCCGTCGTGGCGCACTCCTGACTAGTACTCTCGATATGACATGTTTACTCTTGACCGTTGTTGCGACAGCCAGTCCTGACTTGCTAGGTATGACCTTGTCCTGACACCGTGGTTGATTTTCCTGATTGTGCTTGTACAAACTACCTGTCTCGTCTTGCATCATGTCTAGGACATGGATTCCTGGTTACCACGGTCAAGAATTCATAATGAATCTGACTAGGTTAACAACTAGATTGATCAAGTAGCTCAATAGATCGAGGTATTCCGGCTACAGGCAATCCCGTTATCTGGGCGCTCATGTGGACTTGTAGCATGCCATCGAGTAGGGCACATTTCCAGCCCACTGTTATGTGGGGCACCCCTCCAGCTAGCTATTAGGGTACATTTGTCTCCCGGGCGATGTACCCACTATATATATTCGTCCTGGATAACCTGGATAGTCTGCAGGGCTTGTGGCTATAGGAATACCTCAACTGCATCATGTTAGTAATTAGGCCTGTGATAACCCTAGTTAGCTAATAATAGCAAGCCGTAGGCATTGTGTGGCCGCTTGTCCTTCTGTGTTGTTTGGCTTGTTGCCTGCTAGCCCGCTGATATTGATTTCCAGCTGGCAATGCAGGTGTTAGTGGATGCTAGGGAGGCTGTGATTGTGTTAGATTCACTATACTTGTGGATTGTTATCGTGCGTTGGTACCGCACGATCCCTTACCCTTATTTACTGTTTTTAGATGTTATTCTTGTCATATTTTATCCTGCTGGTTTTCTTCGCCCGTCCTTGAGCCTTCCTTTCTGGTACTTGCTGCGGTTGGCCTGACCAACCCTGGATTGTTCCCAGATTGTCTGAGACCGACCCGGTGGATCTTCCAGACTTGACTTGGAGGGTGTGCTTCAGTTCCAGACATGCTAGGAACTGTGGAAAGGTATACTTGTCTACATTATTATCCTGTACTGTAGATTCCAGATTTTTATATGAGTATTTCCTGTTTTTCATATGATTATCTCTCTTGATATTGTTTCATTGTGATTTACCTGTGGATATGAGATCGGATTTAGGCCATAGATTGATTGCATGCTAGGATACCCAACCAGACTGGACAGCCGTCATTACCGTATAGCGTATTCGTACCTTATACGGTGTAGCTGGCCGTGTACGTCCCCGTATTCCGAAACTGGGGCGTGACACGTCTGCTTTAGTTATGGAGTTTAGAATTTATCGCAGCCATATTAGCTGGTATGACAAAAACATAGAGCCTGATTTTGGATATACTATCCTATTCATAGAATTTAGATTTTCTTGCCGCCATACCGGTTGGCGTGGTAAGAAATCTAGATGATATGACGATAGGGTGTATACCTTAGTTATGGACTCCCTCGTTTATTGCATATAAGCTTACTGGTGTGGCGAAAATTCTGGCAACATGATTTCAGGAAGACGTATATGGTTATCAGATCATATCTCAGCTTGGTTCACTTCGTTATGATCGATTGAGCAAGAATAAATTCTTATTATTATCATTCTTTCCCGTCTTGATTAACTCTGTTCTATCTACATCTACAACTAGGATTATAGGTTTTCTAGGATTCTCCAATAGGATTGCCTTCATGATTTCTTTTTGGACATAATTATTTTTTATGTTCCATTTTTCCTATGACTTGACTAAACTCTTCTTCGTTAACCTCTTGGATAATTCTTCTCGTTATGCATCTCGTTGTCTTCGTACTATTTTTGGAGATATCCCAATAAACTTTTCTGTCTTGCTTGACCTTTAACTTGTTTGGACACTGTTATGGATTGCTTGACCCAGTCTTAGGCCTTGTTACCTTCTATTTGATAGACGACCGAAATAGCAAAACCTTGTTGACTGATCCTGTAGTATAACTATAAATGTATTGTGTGATTGTGATAAGTACTTTTCCTAGGGATTGGTTAGATTAAGCTTATAGGACAAGTATGGGTGACTGACTGTAGTAGACTTGGAAACCATTAAGAACGATTGTATTGATAGTATGACTTGATGATAGGGTATCTAAGATGGAGAAATGAGATATTATATTGTTATGACTATGGATTAAGGATTAGAATCTTGTGCTTAGCAGTTTGAGGATTTAACATTTGTAGAATTTTGGTTGGTTACCTATATCTAATTACATGTGATTAGAGGGTAGATCGACATATGAAATGGTATAGAATAAGTTAGAATGGGATATAATATTGCATACGAGATCGAAAAGATACCAGTTAAAAAAAGACAAGGAACGAGGCAAAGACATATATACATTGGTAATTAATAAATTGGGAGTTTTGAAATCGAGGATTTATATTCGGAGGACTTATTGAGTAAATAGAAGGAGGCTCTACGCCAAGGATAAGAATTGAACGTATGATTTCAAGGAAAAACTGTAGGAAAGGATTAACGATAAATGATGCTAAGGAACTGTGGATTGATAGAATATGGATACTTAGGATACGATAAGGAAATCCAGTATTTACAATTGAGGTTGAAAATATAGTTGATGATCAAGCATTGTAGGTTTATAGACATGTCCAGAGAATGACCTATATTTTAGGGTATACGTTAAGGTTCCATGTTAGTATGGAAGATTCTAAAGGATATAGGACGTAGTTATGATAGAAGGACCATTGTTGAACCTGAACCAAAAAGATTGTAAAGAGAAACAGGACAGATGATTACAGGGACAGCAGATTGAGTATCATAGCCAGAGCAGCTACGTGTTATAGTCTGACCTATTGGATGATTTTTAATTTCGAGGACGAAATTTTTGTAAGGTGGGTAGGATGTAAGCTCCCTGAATTTCAGGGTTTATTTTATTTTTCTTAATGAATTATTTTTGATAAATATTTTATTATTTAATTGTTTAGATTATTAATGTACCTTTCCGTGACTTTGACTTCTGGAGCGTCAGGGATACCAATCTCTGTAAACTCTCTTCACGAGTTTTAAAGTAGACAAGATTATCTTCGTTTTGATATATTGTGTCCCACTTGAACTCGTTCCCTTGTGCTCTTTTTGTATCGCGCAACTTCGGGTCAACTTAGACCAATTAACCATTGAATAATTATTCTCACTTTTATTTTTGATCTTCGTTTGCACGTTACCGTGACTTTTAATTTAGGAGCACCAGACCAGTCGTTTTCTCAGAACCAACTTCTAATGAATGATCTACTCGAGACGCTCGTCACCCATGACCTTCGTGTCCCACTCAGACACTCCATTTTGTGCTTCATTTTCTTCGCACAACTTCCGGGTCAATTTAGGCCAATTTATTTTCTACCGTGAAACCTGATTTATTTTCCAATTTAATTTCGGGACCCGACATCGATCCAACCTAGTCAACCCAAAGTATGGACGTGGCCCACATGAAGCCTACTACCCACATGACGCTTGTGTCCCATTTATTGGAGTCCCCGTATATTATTTATTTACCCATGATTATAAATACCCATTTTAATTCGAATATTGCCCCCGGTTCGATTTTGACCTGACCCGGCTCGACCTAAGCCGAACCCAAGCTCCACGTTGCCCTTTCATGACTGTCCAAATACCTTACATAATTTTCCTATTTCTCCTATTTTGAAAATATCTCTTCCTCTCTCTATTTTACAAATATCTCACATATGTATATATATATATATATACATATATATATATATATATATATATATATATATATATATATATATATATATATATATATATAATCATATATATCTCTCTTACTTTACATCAACTCACCCCCACTCTCTCCATACCAGCAAGAACACCCCCCCCCCATTCAGCCGACTTCACCCCCCCCCCCTCTCTCTTCAAATATCTTTCTCTCTCTCACACTCTCTCTTTATACTATTAAACACACACACACATGCAAAATATACATTTTATCACTCTCTCTCTCTTCCTCTCCACACACCCACACACAACACCACCACTGTGAACCACAGCCAGCTCCCTACCCCCATGGTCGACACCACCACCTCCTCCATCTTCCTCCTCCTCCTCCATTATCATCATCATCATCAAGAACATCATCACCATGAAACCATCACCACCACCATTCCCATCAACACCATCATCAAGACCTCTCCCACCACCACCACATCCACCCGCACGGCCTCCGCCACCACCGGCAACCGTGCCACCGCCGTGGTCGGCCTAGCCCGCCCCCGTGCGCGTGAACAGCAGCAGCAGCGCGGAGAAACAACAGCGGCAGCAGCTGCACGCAGCAGCCGCGTGCGCCACCGCGGCCGACCGCCGCCGCCGACGAGCCCCCCCGGCCGTGCGCGAGCCCTAGGCGACCTCCCCCGAGTCCACCGCCACCTTCCTCGACGCACCACGTACACGATTCGTGCATTTTGAACGGAATCCCGACGTGACGCGCGCGGGATCGAAGTCAAAATCTCATTTCGGGACAGCGACTTCGTACCGATTTTTTGGACAATCCGACCGTTGGATTGGCAAACTTTTTGCTCCGTCGCAATCTCGGTATATCCATCTTCACTTCTGTCAATTTTTGTCCGTTAATTTCGTCGTTTGATACCTCAAAACTGGCCACCAAGTTGACGTTTTAAATTGAACTATTTTTGGACAGTTTCGTGGAGCCGACTTCGTCAGCTCGTAACTTCACCATCGTAGCTCCGGTTGGTGCACTACCTGTTCCTGTGCGCAGCTGGTATAACCCTCTTCCTGCCTCCTTTAGTTTTCGTTTCATTTTAAGCACGTTCGGTTGGTCGAATTCGACGCCAAAGTTGGTCGTCCGAATTCTTTAATTTGCACTTGTTAAATTCTATTTTTGAACCCGGGACTCCGAATTCAATTTATGACACCACCAGTAGACTCGTGGCGTCGTTCTGGCATGTTTTCATATAAAGTTTGCTTGATTTGGAGAACGTGGGCCCTGGCACGCATTTCGGTGCAAAGCGGGTCCCACTTTTCGAGTCAACGGGTCACTTTGAGATCGGCTCATCGGAATCCAATTCCGGATATACCGTTGAGTTCGTATCATCATTCTGGACTCATGGACATATAATTTGCTAAGTTTTGAAGACATTTGCTACGGCACACATTTCGGTGCAAACTAGATTCCAAGTGTCCGCGTCAACGTATCATTTTGAGATCGGCACATCGGAATCCTATTTTGGACATACCGTTGGGTTCGTATCATCATTCTAGATTTGTGGACATATAATTTGCTAGGTTTTGTAGACTTCTATTCTGACACGCTTTTCGGTGCAAAGTGTGTCCAACGGCGGACATCATTTTGATCCGAAATTACCGTTTTGCCCCTGTGTCTAAATTAGACTTATGGGTAGGCTATCCTAGCTAATTTGACCGTTCTGGACACGTTGATGATATTTATTTTATCATCCGACGACATCTGTAGATTTTGATTATGTATTATCCTTAACTAGTAATTAATTATTTTTCCAAAAATTGTTACTTTCTGTTTTTGAATTTTTATATATATTTTAATTTCTGTAAAAATCTGGGAAAAATTTTATTTAAATACTATGTTAATTTAGATAATTTATTATAATTTTTCCAGTATTTAATAAGTATTTTGGTATTTTATAAAAATGGGAAAACAGAACTCATTTTCAGGATACTTATGTTTGCTGATTTTTAATAAATATTTATGAAGGTTTATAAATCCCAAAAAAATTAGTATAAATTTCTATAATTAACAAGGATCATTTTGGTACTTTATTTTATATATAATTGAGCTTTTTGTCTATCTCAAAAATTATTGGAACTCAGTGTACAGTTTAATTTATTTATTGAATAGTTACGACTTGCAATGTTTTGTGTTGTTTTGAGTTATTATAGTATTGGACCTCACCCCGCACTAGTGTAAAGATCCTTTTAGGTTATACAACAAAGAGCAAAGGGTACAGAGTCTTCAATAAGAGAACCATGATCATCGATGAATCAATTAATGTCTAGTTTGATGAACTAAATCAACATTCAGTCGATGACGATAATGAAGACGTAAGTACACCAAGTACAGCTACTGCAAAACCTTCACACAAAGATGCAGAACCTTCACACCAAGCAGCAGCTGAGTCTTCAAGCAGATCACATACAGAACCAGAAGCCCGAACCAGCAATCATGAGGATATGCCAAAAGAGATGAGATTCTTGGCAGATCATCCAAAGGACTCTGTAATTGGTGAGGTTACCAAGGGTATAAGTACTCGTTCCTCTAATAAAGATATAGCTTCCTGTGTTGCTTTTATCTCACAGTTTGAACCCAAATATTGAAGAAGCATGTAGTGATAATTTTTGGTTAGATGCTATGCAAGAGAAATTAAAACAATTCGAACGGAATCAAGTTTGGGAACTTGTTCCCAAGTCCATTGATCATCCGGTCATTGGCTCCCGTTGGGTATTCCGAAACAAACTAAACAAGAATGGTTTAGTGACTCGTAATAAGGCTCGACTCGTAGCTCAATGATACAATGAAGAAGGTATCGACTACGATGAGACTTATGCCCCAGTTATGAGATTAGAATCCATTCGCATGTTATGTTCATTTGCATATTTTTATAATTTTAAATTATTTCAAATGGATGTTAAAAGCGCATTTCTAAATGGTTTTATAAAAGAAGAAGTTTATGTAGCTCAACCTCCAGGTTTTACTGATTTCAAAAATCCTGATTGTGTTTTCAAGTTAAAAAAAGTCTTATACGGTTTAAACAAGCCCCTCGTGCTTGGTACGATCGTCTAAGTTCTTTTCTACTTGACAATGGTTTTTCAAAGGGAAAGGTTGACACTATACTGTTTATAAAATCTTTGAATAGCAATCTTCTTTTGATTCAAATCTATATAGATGATATTATTTTTGGATCCACTGATGAATCTCTTTATCAAGAATTTTTAAAGTGTATGCAGAATGAGTTTGAGATGAGCATGATAGGAGAGCTGAAATTCTTTTTCGGACTGAAAATCAAACAAACCAACAATGGGACGTTCATAAATCAAGCAAAGTACACAAAAGATTTATTAAAGAAGTTCGACCTGGAAGCAGTCAAACCACTTAGCACTCCAATGGCAACTTCAACCAAGCTTGATATTGATGAACAAGGCAAACCCTTCGACATACGTAAGTATCGAGGTATGATCGGTAGCTTACTGTACTTAACTGCTAGTCGACCAGATATTATGTTTAGTATTTGCTTGTGTGTACGTTTTCAAGCTAATCCTAAGGAATCACATCTGTGTGTAGTTAAGCGTATCTTCCGATACCTTAGAGGCACTTCTTCTGTCGGCTTATGGTATCCTAAAATCACGTCGTTTGACCTAACCGGTTATTCTGATGCTGATTTTGTCAGATGTAAAGTAGATAGAAAAAGTACCAACGACACATGTCATTTCCTAGGAAAAGCCCTAGTCTTTTGGTTTAGCAAGAAGTAAAATTTTGTCGCATTATCAACAACTGAGGCTGAGTATATCGTCGCAGGACATTGTTGTGCACAAATTTTGTGGATGAAGCAAACTTTAAAAGACTTTGGATTACATTTCACACACATATCCATTTTCTATGATAATACTAGTTCTATTAGTTTGACTAAGAATCCAGTATGTCATTCTCGTACTAAGCATATCGAGATTCGACATCATTTTCTTAGAGATCATCAACAAAATAGAGATATAGACCTTGTATACATAGACACACAGAATCAATTAGCTGACATTTTCATAAAACCTCTAGCGGAAGATCGTTTCAATTATTTACGTCAAGAATTAGAAATTTTAGATGTCAATAATATTAATTAATTTTGTTTTATTAATTAATCTTTTCAATACTCAATAACTGTTTTCGAGACAAGCCTACAAAGAGTGTCTGTCACCACGACTACGGTCAAAACGAAGCGGTACTTAATTGTTCTCCGGTGAACTCCCGTTAGCTGGAACAGTACTCCTACAGCTAATCTGAAACAGACGCTGAGTAACGAAAGTTAATTTATAAAATAATATTAATTATATTATTTGAAGTTTAAAATTACTAAACTTTGGATTAAATATTTGAAATGAGTTGATGAAATGGATGTGGCCCACAAATTTTA
Organism: Iris pallida; assembly: GCA_029216955.1. Lineage (NCBI taxonomy): Eukaryota > Viridiplantae > Streptophyta > Magnoliopsida > Asparagales > Iridaceae > Iris > Iris pallida. The sequence goes on along the minus strand of JANAVB010017596.1, from coordinate 1,469,950 downwards.
TTTAAAAATCCAGGAGAACCTTAGGCGAATTCGGCCCAAGTTCGGTCTGAATTCGGCCAGAGTTCTGTTGGTGCTGTAAGTTTTTAAGTCAAAATTCGAGGCCTCCTCCTCTTCATCTCTTCTAAATTACATCATCACAGCAGCAGTAGCAGCCGAAGGACCACCCCCAAACCCTAGCTCTTCTCCACTCCTTTTCTTTCAATCTACGTGGAGAAATCAATCCAAAATTTGTATTCGTGCAGAAAATCGCGTCCTCTACAACATACTTGATTCTCAGAAGGTATAACTCCTTCCTCCTCCACTTTCAAATTCTTAGGGTTATCTAGTTTTAGGAAAGAATGTCTAAGGGATTCAATCCTTCTAAGAGGAAGAAGACTAATGCCAGTGAAGAGGCATCGCCTTTCGATCCGAACACGAATTCACTCTTTTCTTCGGTCCAATCGGGTGACGACGTGTCGGATGAGTTTTACTTCAAAACTCATGACCAAGCTTTGCTATGGTATGCCGACTTTGCTATGCGTACAATATGCACAGGCGCTCCGATCAAATGGACTATATTTCTATATCGTCGTCCTTTGTTTGAGGCATTAGGGTTACACCATATCGTTACCCAATAATTCTCTATAGCTACTAATACCCTTAGACTATTTTACTGTAACTTCGTATTAGATACTTTTACCGTAAAAACTCGTATTGGCGGGATCGATATCGAGTTCGATGATGTGTTGCTAGCGAAAATCCTTGGTATTCCAAACGAAGGTGCCCCGCTCGATGACATCACCGACTTCGGCTTTTTTGAGGGCACAACTCTTGTTAGTTTCAAGAATGAGCTTTGTGCGCCAGCACGTGCTCGTCCTGGAAAGTTCAAGGCCAATAACTTGAAGTTGTTTAACTACGAGTTACATCGCATCATCTATTCTACTATTCTTCCGAAATCCTCTTCGAAAGATGATGTTACTGCACTAGAGCTTTCTGCCCTATTCACATTCTTAAGTGGATTTCTTTTTCTGCCCTTAAGACTATCATCCAGATGATGGGAAGTTGTCGTGGAAGAGACCGCAATCTCTCTTATACGATGCTTATCCCTCCCATCTTTCAGCGTTTTGATATCGATTTATCCACTTGTGCTTTGGACCCTGAGCCCAAGTATCTTAAGCTTTCTCATCGCAGCATTGTCACTGCTCCTGCACCTCCTGCTCCTACTCCTACTGCACCTGTTCCTCCTCAGACCTAACCTATAACTTTTGAGGGTATCCATCAGCACCTTTCAGATTTGCAGACTTTCTTTGTTGATACTTCCAGGGAACATGAGTTCCATGACGTAACTCGGTTCCAGGATATTGCCAACTCGTTTGCTGATCTCCGATTTGCTCAGACGGGTTATTCTGCTAGTTTTCTTCCAAGAGACCCTACTGTATCTGGTTACCGCATTAAGGATGAGGCGATCCATTCTCTGTTCCAGCTAGGGAACGCTTATGATTGGTACCGTGGCTCGGGTGCTACTCCACACACCTCTGGAGATGGCACATCTGGAGCTGGTCCATTCGGACAAGGTGGACATGCTGGCACTGCAGATGAGGATGATATGTGATTTAGACAATATGTCTAGTTGTCGTACTATTGAGACTTTGTTTATTGTCTTTGTTTACTTGGAAATGCTCCGACATTCCAAGCTAGTATCAGTACTCTTATTATTTACATGTGTGGTTATGATTTCTTTTGTGACTTTTGTCTGATGAACATGTTTTACGCTTTCTTTAGCATATTTTTATTCAGTTTAGCATTATTCCATATTTCTCATAGCATTATCTTTTATTATGCTTCCATATAAACTGCCTGTAAAATATTTTTTGCTTGTCACATTTCTTTACTGTCTGTGACATTTATACCATGTCTGTGAATAATATCAAACTGCCTGTGATAAATTTTTTATATATTTTTTTTTGTGTTTCTTCACTGATTGTTGCTTATGCATATATTAGGGGAGAGCTTATCTCTTTGCACTTATTTTGCTAAGTGACAACGGAGGAGAAATAAGATCTAACATCTTTGATTTATAAGAATAAAGGATATGAACAATCTACAGGAACAACTTTTTTGGTACATTTTTTGGTATAATTTGTTTTGATAAAGACCAAAGATGTTATATTGGTCGAGGTTTGTCAATTATCAAAATGGGAGAGATTGTTGGCCCATTGGTCATGGTCAAACCTGATTTTAATAATTGATCAAAGTCTGTCTCGATATACGGAGCTACTCAGATGTTTACTCAAGAAATTTTGGACCTTGGACACTGACCAAGATCGGATATCTACTCAAGTTCAAGACCGAAGCTATGTTTGCCACTCGAGACTGTATTTCTTTATGCAATATAATTTTTACTTTTATTGAGTCTAGGAATATATTGTACATCGAGTCGTACTGGCAAATAGGCTATCTAAAATCGTTTTCAAAAATGACCTATTTTTTTGAAAAATATCTCTTATTTACAAAAGCTTCTGAAGAATTTTAAAAAAGCCCAAAAATCATTTTTTAAAATAACCCTGACAGAACTCGGCCCGAGTTTGGCCCGAGTTCGGCCAGAGTTCGGTTAGTGACCGTTTGATTTTTGAACGTTTGAAAAACTTGGTCTCCCTTCAGTTGCGGATTATTACATAGAGTTCTGTCTGAATTCTGTCTGAATTCTGCCTTTGGAAAAACTATAAATAGAGAAGTATTCTGATCTTTTAAAATCACTCATTGACTTTCATCTCTTCTCTTCTAAAGCTTGTGTTTCTTCCAAAGAGTTCTAAAAAGCTTTCATTTTCAAATTCCAAGCCAGTTACAATTATCTAGTCAATTTGTCGGTACGGTGCGGTCTAGAAAATTTCAGAGAAATTGTAATCAGAGGCTTGATTGAAGAAAGACTCTTCAAAATTGAAGTTGGTCGAGTTCTTCGTATCAAAGATCGCGTTTGTAGAAGTTGCAAGGACTTCGTATGAAAACTTGCAGAATTTTCCAATAGTGGATTAAACTGGAAGCTAAAGTTCTTTCGACTGGACTTGTCCTCACAAGAGGGAAACCAGTATACATCACTTTTTTCGTTTGCCTTCTGATCTCTTTTTTTTACAGTTATTGTTTTATGATTATTGATATTATTTCTGTGATCTAACTGCTAATAAGTTTTTAATTAGCAATGTTCCGCTGCCTACTCTATCCATCCCTCCTCTAGAGTATTCTGCTTTACGACTTCGTTCCTACAACCAGTCTTCCCAATTTTGACTTCTTGCTTCTTGTTGTCCCATAGTTTATGAGAGACCATATGTATTTTTGTAAAAGAAAATATTTGTATCTGAAGTTTTTGTTTTCCTTCTATGTTTTGTCTACCTTCATGGTTGTGAATCCTGTACAGAGATGAGAATTTCCTCAGATGGGACAGCTTTATTGGGGACGGGGTATTTACTCAGAGGTTATGTGGACATGGCAAACACGAAAGTTTTTGTAGAGACACTTTCCTTACTCAGAGGTGATATGGACATGGTAAGGATAGGCTCTCCTGGGGTATAGAACGACTCAGAGGTAATATGGACGTGAAGGGTTCTATAGATGACAATTATGGGGAATTATAACCCCGCTTTCCCGATTTTATAGAATTTCATAAATTATTTATGATATTGTAAATTCAAGTTTTGTTTTCCTATTTATAATTCATAGATATATATTGGATAAGGTTTTACTTAAGTATCTTGGATAATTAATTAATTAATTGGGAATAACTAATTTCCTAAGTTTCTAACTAACTTGAGTGGTCCCTCAAAAGCCTAACAACCTCTCTAACTAATCCTAACCAGATTCTAACAACTTTTATGACAAAATTGTAATAAGTGTTGAGTGGGGGGATTTAAGTGCAAAAATTCCCTTCAATATATTAAACCGAAGGGAGAGTGAGTGTCTTTCCTCATCTTATTTTTTTGAAGAGCCAACTCCTCTTCCTCTCTTCTTCCACAAATTTCATCAGAGCCTAACCCTAATTTCCCTCCGGCGATTGACGGCGATGGCCCCTCTCCCAGCGACCGAGCCGCTGTAGGAGAACCACTATCTCAACGGTGCATTTGGACGGAGCGATCGCTGTTCAACGGCTTTTTCTAGGACAGCGACGATGGTGAGCTTCTCTCGTGACAACACCATCTCCAGTAGTTGATCTTGATCTGTTCTTCTCGGAGATCTTCGACGAGTTTGCCACTTTGACTCCAGCCACGACGGCTTTTTTGAACTCTTGAGGGAGATTGTCTTCCTTATGATCTTCCCTATTCTCACGTTTGAGGAGCTCGTGGCTAGATCTGACCGAGGTCCCCTGAGGTGAGACGTTCCGATGACGACAACAGATTATTCCCGAGCCTCCATTGTGAGTTCGTCATGACGACGGTGAGTGGATCTTGATCCTGCATTCTTATGGGAGAATTGATTCTCTTCACGAGCGTAGTCTGATCTAATTGCACTGATTAATTATTCAACAGGATCAAGTTTGTCGGTTGACCAGATCGAGCACGAGGAACAGTGTGGGATCTAGCTACTGATTGTATTTGATAAATGCTGCAGTAAATTGTTGGGGATTCATGATTTTGGGTCCGAGTCTTTGATTGTGTCCTCATTTTTTTGCAATTGATTCTTCAGTTCAGGTAATTCTCCATCTCTCCTATGATTAACGATATTATTTGTTCTGCTCCTTGGTTGTTTAAGTTTTGGTCAGAGTTGGGGTCGGGACGTGGGGGTGAAGGTTCATATTCGTGTCTTATGTGCGTATCCATAACGTCGTTCATGTCTAGTATTACTTATGTCCAGAGTTGTGTTGTGTCCGCAAGTGCATGTCCTGGATGGGGATCACTAGGACGAATTTTGCCTATTCATACTATAAGTTGTGTATAATTCTTATTTTTGTTTTGTTGTATAATTTCTACTCTTAAATTTAGCAAAGTGAGCATGGAACCAAAACTATAACTGTTTTTTCATTTTTCTTACTTGCTGAGTTCTAAATATAGCTGTTAGGCTCTTTGGCTTGTTTCTGGGATCATGGAGGTCAAATGGTTGCAGGTCTTGAAATTAGCTTGACTAGTATGCATGGATGGGTTGGGTTTTGAATATGCGTTTTCATTAAGTTTGGGTATGATGAAGTTTAGTATATGGATGCTTAGTTGTGATGAATGATAGATGGAGAAAGCTAGTATGGGGACCAGATGTGGTTGGGCCTTGCTTTCGAATGATGCAGGGACATTCAATGGCAGGTGGTTTGTTTAGTTTTATAGAATTCTATTTCTTTGATTAGAATTGGTGGTGGCCTTATAAATTTATGGAAGGTCTTGGTTAACTGAGAGTCTTTTCCAGTAATTCTTTCCTGGTGTAGCCTACTTTTCCTTTCTATTGTATGGAGTTGGGCTGTGCCTTACTGGCGAGAGAAATATTTGATTTGGACTTAGACTATTATTTCAAACTCTAGGAGATGAGTGTTGCTTGGTTGCCCAAGTATTGGCTTGAGTATAAGCTAACCTGGATTGATATGAGGTTGGCCTAACAAGCCTAATTTGATTAAGTGTCTATGATAAAACCTATTTTGCTAAGTAATACTTTGTTTAGTATTCCTAATCAAATTGTCTACATAATATTATTTACTAGAGATTCAACTAAGTCCCTAAATTATTATCTAAATGAAATATTATTTTCTAGAATATTTAACTAGTATTGGTGGCTAGTATAATAGCTTAAAATCAATAATTGTCTAAAATAATTTTGAGTCATCTTATTACAACTATTAGAGTGTATTATTTAGTAGAAATAGTTAATTAGTTAATTGCCAGTTGCTTAGAGCTTACCCAACTTGTACCTACAGCAGATGAACATACAGTTCTACTTCCTATTCTCCTTCACCCTGAGCAAGGCAAGTATATTCTATGGTTTATGTTCATTTACATTCATTTCCTGTGTTTTCTTGTGACACATTGAGACACAATATCTGGTACCCTTGTACTTTCATGTCTTGTACCTACTTGTGGTCAGGGAGGGGAAATACACTAGCTATGTGACCAAACCTAGAGATCAGAAATTCATGTTGATAGCTTAGGCCTCGCACCGTGCACGCGGGTCCTAAGCCGTACCATTATTCCTGTGCTTCTGTGCTTATTCCTGTACTTAACCCAGCCGGTCACATAGGTTAGTTGTATTTCAAATATTGTGCACATGTCATGTCTTGTACTTCAGGTTCATGGTTTACATTCTTGTACATTATTTTCTGTACTTTACATTCATGTACTTTTCTGTGCTTTACATGTTCTCTTGTACTTTTTATATCAAGATGTTCTAGTTCATTACCTAGAACTGTACTTTGCTCTGCTCCTGATTGGATATGTTGCAGGTGAGATGGAGGCTTTACGTGACACGTACTATGGACGTGAGCCTGCTGACGTAGTAGAGCCAACTGGAGTTGCTCTAGACTTATAGGCCGAGGAGGCCTAGTTACGTTACCATTAGCAGTATCTATTTCTTTGTATCTAAGACTCAGACTTTACTTTACCTTGTTGGATAAATGTAAAATAAAATTCTTAGACATGTATTTGGATTCTGGGATCGATTATAGATGCTGTGATTTGTTACTTATTCATATTGTCTTGTCGTTTCCCTAGCTTGGTACAGCTTACTTCATCGTGTCTAACGATGAAGGCTAGGCGTGTCCGACTCGTTTTTGATTATTCGAGAACGGGTCGTGACAGGAATTGTCAGAGAAAGGGTACGTTGCTCAGAGGTTATAAGGACATGGCAAATATCTTTCTACTAGAATAACAGTTCAGAGGTAATATGGACATGATTGTTTTCTTGGGTGTTATGACAACTTTGGGGTTATCATAACTGGGTGACTACTCAGAGATAATATGGACATGGTAGATACAATATAGAATAACACTTTAGAGGTAATATGGACGTAAAATGTTTTCTAAAAATTATGACAGCTTACAGCTACTATGGGAAGAGATGACTACTCAGAGGTAAATAGGATATGGTAGACACAACTTAGGATAACATTTCAGAGGTGAGAAGGACATAAAATGTTTCCCAAGGGAGTTATGATGATCACTGTTTTATCATGTCGGGAGTCAGGTTAGGATGGACCCACATGACTCCGTCTTGTGGTGTGGAGAACGGGATGAGCTCTTGAGCGTTGTTCCGTGCTGGTGGAAGGTTGACTACATCCATTGTCGCCTTTGGAATAGGGACAACATCGTCTTGCACCTCTGTGGCTGGATAACTCCCAAACTTGAGAGTAACCATATTTGTCGTGATGATCTTCTCCTCATAATCCAACGATATGACGTTGGCGTTGATGATGTGCTGGATTTGCCTTTTCAACACATAGCAATCTTGTGTTGAGTGGTGAACGTACTGGTGGTAATGGCAGTACTTAGGATGGTCTATCTTTTCTACTTCATCAGGATGCCTGGGTGACGGGATGGACAGTTTGACACTCTTCATAAGCATCTCGAAGAGCTCCAGCGTATCCTCGTCATTGAAGGAGTAAGTCTCCCTCGGCCTCTGCGGTTCTGCGGACTTAGGATTCACAGATGCTGAACCTTTGGAGATGTTAACGGTCATGGCCTGCTTGCCTTTTTCGTCTTTGGGGTTGCTGCTGGACGAGCGTCTCCCCTTGTCTTGAAGCACAGGAAAGTGTAGCCCCAGGAGCTGCGCGTCCTAGGCTTTCCTCTGTGCGGTGTCCGCCTCTATAATAAAAGGCGTCCACTCCGTGCAGGGACCACTGTGCCATAATTTGATTGCGGGTAGCATGTTCTTGCGGTATGAGTCCATAAGCATGGGCTCAGGCATGCCGGGCGGTAATATGAGGGCTGTCTGGTGGAAGCGCTCGATGTATACGCGAACATACTTCTTCTCCCTCTGGACAATCTCTATGAGGGTCGACATCGTCATGTCCATCCCTCCTTCATAGAATTGGTCAACAAACAGAGTTTACAGATCTTCAAATGACGAGATACAATCGTCCGGAAGACTGTAGAACCATTCATAGGCTACCCCCTGCAGGGCACCTATGAATATGTTGGATACGAGGGCGTCATCCTTTGGCAGGTGCCCAGTTACCGAGACAAAGTACCTCAAGTATTATCGAGGAGACCCTTTCCTTTTGTATGGTGTAAGCGTCTGCAGATTGTATTTAGGAGGGTAGACGACGTTGTCCCACTCGACAGGGTATGGCTGTCGGATACCCATCTTTCGGAGTGCTGCTTGCTTCTTCTTGGCATCATGACAAGCATACAGCTCCTTGATGGCCTGTTGTATCTCGGCCGGTATTGTAGAACCTGTAGCCGATGGAGTAGACGAGGAGGGTCCTGCCTGGTTGGCGGCAGGCAGCCTGCTGGATCCGTCATTGGTTGGCAGATCAAGCACAGGTGTAGAGGTAGCGAGGGCCATATTGCTCTTGAGGTCGATTATGACCGAGGACAGAGTCTTTATGGTGTCCGTCAGCATATCTAACTTTGTCTCGAGGGCTTCGATACGTCTGAGAGCTTCGTTGTTGTCTTCCTCGTTGCCATCGGCCATGAACACGGACCAAGTATGACGATGAGTCGAGGGAGCCGTGGATCTTTCGCTCTTTGGCTTAGACGCCTGAGCCTTGCCGTCTTGAGGATACATCGTAAGATTGTTATCTTTCTCGGACTCAGCATGGTTGCTACCCCCAGTCTGGTGACTGGCTGCGCCGATGGATGCATCCGTATCGTATTGCTCCTCCTCAGATCGGAACATTGGGTTGTCATGCATGGTAGGAGACTGGCTACCCCAAGTATTTGGTATTGCACCCAATGCATATCTGGAATAGGTGCCTTGGAACACACCTGCATCGGGTACCTTAGCTTTGCTGCTCTCGGGCCTCCTCTTCGGTTTAGCGACCGACACGGAATGATTCTGGAAGGGCTTCTTGAAAGCTCTGGAACCCTGCGCTGCATAGCATATGATGATGCGGGGTTCGTCTTCTCTATGGCTCACCGACCCCCTATTGAGCCTCTGGCGTGGGGTCGACGCGGAGTGAAGTCTCTGGAAGACGGAACGCCTGCTCGATGACGGTGCGGCCGCCTACTGGCAGCAGCAGTTAATGGTAATTTGGGTGCAAGGGTACCTTGATTTAGGCATGCCTTGCGCCACAGATTCTTCTTCCGCTTGGGAGAGGGTTAAATCTTCCGCCATGGCACCGCCATTGTATGTGCAGGGAAGCTGCACTTGAGTACGGTCAGAACGAGTCTGGCAGGGAAGCCTCTTGTCGCTTATGCAGGAATGCTGCTTGCGTGGCTCTCTCTTCGTAGGACGTACCCCCTGGCTTGTCTCTCGGAGCCGTGGATCCTTAGCTCTCAACATGGGCCTCTGGTCTGCCATAGGTGCGGTGTGCTTATTGCATGAAGCACGAACCACCTGGGATCTTTTTCTACTACCCCCAGCGGGTGAGTAGTATTCAGAGTCCGCCGAAGGCTTGCCTGAAGCGAAAGCGATTCTGTCGAAGACAGATCTTCTTACCGGCAATGCTCCCGTCATGAGGGTTTGGACCGGTATGCGCTTCCTTTGGCATCATGCCTTCGTCAAATCAACCATAGAACCACCGTCTTCCTTGCCATGCTTTCCCAGGACAGCAATCGGGCGAGGGGATAAGGCAATAGCAGCCAAAATCTACTCCATAGCTTCGACATTGAGGGGGTCCTGAGACGCAGTTCCCGCCATCATGCTGCTAGCTGCAGCCTCGTTAGGCCTCCAGACACATCGAGTCTTCTTCGGTTGTACGAACCGCTTCGGAGTCCTCAACTTATCATCAGAGAGGAGATCTTTAAAAGCTTGTTGGTCGAAACGTACGACCAGCATGTCTTGGAAAGATCCCAGCAAGTTGTCATCAGATTATGTCACCGCCTTCTCATTGAAGGAGAAGGTATTCCCTTGCAGAGTCGCCATTTTGTTCGACATAACAAACGGTTGAACGAACTTTTTGCTTTATTGAACATATAAGGTATCTGTGTACAAAGAAGGAAGTCCTAAACATGATATTCTACGTACAGGTAGAAGAGGTTTCTGAAAAAGTGTGACGGTGAAGATCGAGCACTGCAGTGGCTCCTTTACTCCGTTGACGATCTGACGACGAATCAACCTTGCTCTGGCTCTCTGGATCCTTTGATGGAACTCTGGGGTCACCGATCAAGAGGTTGTCTGGAGGAGAAGATCCTTTGGAGGGGTTGTTTTTTTGTTGGTTGGTTGGTGGATTGTTCCTTCTTAGATAAAGGTTGTCAATCATTTTTAGTTGAAGGAGAACTCCTTCTATTTATAGAGAATCGAGCACATATGCGATGTACATTAGGGTTCCTGATATATGAAAGAATTTGCCATCATTGCACTGTGCGGGCTTCTGCGGCGCTGACACATGGCGGACATCGAGATTCCCCTCAATTGATATCTCTGGTGGTTATCAACATAACCGAAGGAGGTGACACGTGGCGCATGCCGATTTGTTTGCTCGGATACAGCCGAGCAAATCTTGGGATTTCATCCTAGATTTGGAGTCTAATTGATCCTCGACTAAGATTTAAATCAATCTGATATAATATCAATCATGATTTAATCCCAATATTTTCTACAAAAGGCGGTTTAAACAAACCAATTGGGGTGGACCCATGCTTCTTCTGCCTCTGGTGAGGATTAAGTACTGCTATGCTTCTGGAGCGACGAATAGACCGTACTTCTGGAGACGACGGAGCCTCTGTGCATTCAGGCGACGAGTGGACTTGGCTTCGAATGACGATGAGACCTGTGCATTTAGAGCAACGATGAAGATATGTTTCGGAGTAACAGAGTCACTGTGTTGTAGGCCACGAGTAGGCTTGTGCTTCAGGTTGGCGAGATTACTGTGCTTTTGGAGCGAAAGGCTGACTTGCATTGGTTGCAGTAGGAGTTCCCAAGTGAGAAGTGACTTAAGCTTCTGGATCGGAGCAGATGTGTAACCCCACTTTCCACTTTATGGGATTTAAAAATTTTCTAAAATAAATAATTTTGGTTAAACAAATATTTGAATAATAAATCTTATAACTCTTTTGGTAGAAAATTCGAATTTATACTTTGGGAGGGAATTCCTAGTTTGTTACAAGGAATTGGAGTGGTCCCCATTTTTTAAAATTCTTCTAACAATTTTCTAACTGATTTTCTATAACTTTTGGCAATTAATAAAAAGGGGAGGGTCCTTCCTGCATAATGGCATTTGGTGGAGGGGGATTTTTGTAAATAGGATTCACAAAACTCCATAGAGGAGAGAGAATAGGAATTCTTTCATTTTCTCTCAACACCGAGCACTTCTTCCCATATTTCCTTTCTCCCAAATCCTTTGACCTAACCCTAACCCTAACCCTAATTTCTTGCGGGATTCACTATGGCGACGACGAGGAGTTTTCCATCCGGTGACTGAGCCGTTCTAGGGACGATCGCCTCGGCCACGAGTTTCCTCGGCAGCACGAGATTTCTCCGGCAGCGGCTGTGCCGAGTTGTTCCATCGATCCGCGAGTTTCCTCGGCAGTACGAAACTTCTTCGGCAGCGGCTGTGCCGAGTTGTTCCCGACGATCGGTGAGCTTCCTCCAGCGATGACTCTTCTCCGTTCTTCCGGCAATCCAGTTTTCTTCGACGCTCTCCACCTCAAATTGTGTCGATAGCCGAGGTGAGTCTCTTGGAAATTCTTTGAAGAAATTCGATCTCCTCTCTCGAGTGATCTACAATTTCAATTGTATACTCAGATCTAGAACGAGACTATTTTTTGGGTCTTTTTTTCCAACGAACTCCGCTGTCAACGAAGAATCCTCGACGAGAAGCCGACGCCACCAGCTGTACACCAGAACGAAGATTAGCATGAGACTTGGATCATAGCAGGATACAAAGAGAAGTGTCCGACTTCTTGGATCGGCAGATTCTTCCAGTTGGTTCTTCCTCTCTCAGGTATTATTTTACTTCTTCCAATTGGTTAAGCCTTGTATAATTCTTGATCGAAAGCAATATTGGACAGGACTGGGTCGTAGGAATTATGTGTAGATGTGTCTGTGTGGCTTGTGTGGGCTATAGCAGTGTAAAGGGGGTGCGTGTCCAAGTGTCCAAGATTCTGCCCAAGTGGTGTTGTGTCTGGATCGTATCCAGGGCCCTGCCTATTTTCGGGAGTGTGTGTGTTCGTGTCCGTATGAATGGAGTAGAGTGAGCAGGATTCTCAGTTTGGTTTCGTTGATTCGTTGTTGTAGAAATTCTTATTTGAAGCTATATTATTTTGTATATTCTTTCATTATGATTATATATGCCTTTAATTGATTTGTGTATTATTCTTTGTAAATTTTGGTTTTGTGGTTGGAAATGTATATGTTCTGGGATTCGATTGTGTTCAAATCTTCTTCTCCTAAGCTCTTAGTAGCCGTTAGGCTTGGCTGGGATTGTTTAGATGTTGTGGTTGAACTACAGCAGGTTCTGGAGTTGGGAAGGTGTTGGTAAGACGTGTATATGTTTCCTATTCTTTTGAGGTCGTTTTATGACTGAGCCTATTATGCAAACTATTGTGTTGTGTTGAATGGAACCTGGGCCTGTGTGTGTTTTCTTACTGGCATTTGTTTATTAGTCAGACTATGCAGCAGGTTGGGGTTAAGTGTGGTTGGAGGAATAAGGAGTGAGCTAGGCTACATTCTAGTTTACATTTTGTGGGTTGGACCTATATGTGTTGTGAAAGGTTTTGGTTGGATAAATTCATAGGTAAATTCATTAGACCATACTGGGCTTGTGTTGCTGAAACTGACAGTAGAGTCTAGGGGTTGGCGAATCTATATTTGAATTTTGGTTGTTGGTGTTGGTTGATACTATGGATCGGCTGAGCCTGGTATTGTATTAATCTTAATAGCCTTTGGGTTGGATTTGTTGCAATTTGAAATTGCAAACTTTATTCTTTTGAGTAGAGCCGTGGGAAGAGGCAGGTATATTCCAGGAGGGGGTTGGGTTTAAATATCAGGTTGAGGTGAGTAAGGCTTGGTTATGTGCATGATTGTGTATAGATGTAGGCCCAACATTTTATGGGTGCCAAGTTAAGTTAGTACATATGTAACATCGATAAAGACTGTATAATCTGTAGTTGCCAATATTACTAAAGTATCCCATAGTAGTACTGGTTACTTATATACCAATAGGTATTCAAGTAATTTAAACCAATAATTGTTCCAATAATATTATTTGAAGCAATATTTTAAGCGAGGGGTATGTGAGTATGAACTCATGGATTAGTTCAACATGTTACCATACTGTTTCCTTTACCGTTGGGCCCTTACTTCAATATTTGTATAAATTACTTTGATAAAATCTATATATTTTCTAATAAGAAAAGCCTATCTTCCATTTTTAGTTCTGTCAAATTTAGAATTAATATAGAAGTAGAGAGCAGATAACAAAATGATATTGTTTAGAAAGTGGCCAACTTATACCATATTCAGGTGGATTTACAGATCTTCTCTTTACTCTTGATCACTCGGAGCAAGGCAAGTATACTCCTCGAACTTGTCCATTTCTTCATGTCTTGTATTCATGCTTGTATCTCCTTGTTGACACGATGTTTCACGAGATTGTCTTGTATCTTGTTTCCTGAGTTTACTTGTGTATGGGAGGAGAAATACTACATATGTGTGATCAAACCCGAGTTACTATTTATGTGAATAGCTTAGGCCCCGCATCGTGCACGCGGGATCGAAGCCATACCATTTCATGTTTCGTGAATCTACCCAAGCCAATCACACACTCTGGATGTATTTCGATATATTGCAACATCAGGTTCATTGTGTATTTCATGTTCAGGTTTTATTTCATGTTCCTTGTATTTACTTTTCAGTATTCATGTTCAGGTTTCATGTCATGTTCTCATTTCTCGTACTTTATATTCATGTATTCATTTCCATACCATGATGTTCATGTTCATTTCCTTGGATATACTTAGCTCCACTCCTGACTGGATATATTACAGGTGTACTTTCAGGATATTGTTCTACCTTGTGGGCCAGACCCCAGGATCTTAGCTGAGCAGGATGGAGGCATGACTTAGCTAGAGGCTTCAGGTTTAGATCGTTTAGCTTTATTCCTAGATATTATTTTTAGAGTTCATAGTATATTTCATTTCTGTTGACTCTGGTACCTTTATGATATATGGATTTTATGGATTATGGTGATCATCTGGGAACTTTTTTTGATGTTGTGATTGTGCACATTTATGTTTATCTGGATAGATTTCCCAAGCTTGGTGCAGCTTACTTCGTCGTGTCTATCGACGAAGGTTGGGCGTGTCTGACTCGTGTCTGATTATTCGGAAGCGGGTTGTGACATATTTTTAGTAGTGGCCCATGCAGGTCTATCCTAATGGTACCTAGGTATTAGAGTACTATTGGGGGACTTGATTAAACTAGGGAAACTTGTTCACAGCATAGGAAATCGGGTACATCGGGTATATTGATATTCTATAAATAATTGTTGTTTTTAGGATTAGGACATTTTAACAGTTTTTTGTTTTTCAGATAGATAAAGCACACAACACTGGAACGGTTGATCCACCTACACTTGAGGGTTTCGAGCTTCTACTACATTCTATCACCCTACTATCTCTATGGGCAGTATGCAGTTGACGGAGATGTTCGGAGAGTTCCTTGACACCCAGAGGGAGAATGCCATCCTTTTCCAAGCTAGACTTGTAGATGCGCTTTTCGAGCCAGGAAGGACCTCTGACTTCCAGATTCTTAGACCTTTGAACTTCTCCGACACTGAGCGCATATCTTGCACCGAGGAGCAGATCGAAAACCTGAAGCTGCCACTGAAGATCACCTAAGTCTCCGAGAACCGACTCCTCTGAAGATTTGAGCTACCAGCCAGAAGATTCAGAACGTAACATAGACAATAGAACAAGACGGGAAGTTGAAGGCCAAGAGAGACATAAAGACTTATGGTGGAGAAACCAGCTAATTCGGATCCGTAAAGCGTCGCCACACTCAGTCAGCATTTCTTAAGTCACATCATCAGTCACATCATCAGTCGCATCATCAGAGGCAGATTCAGGCTACCTTCGTTGTGTGTTCTGCAAGAGGATGGGACATCATGTTGACAAGTGCCGCAAGAGGCTAAAACTCTGTTTATACTGCGAATTTCTGCTCACCGAATGAAGGATTGCCAGCAAGTTACGGATCACAATGGCCGAGGAATATCAGGATCTCAGCAGCCAGCACGCCAGCAGCCGTATATTCCTGCCAGAGCTCCTACACTTCAGTCCAGCGGAAGATTCAGATTCAGCCGACGACCACTTGCAATTTCTGCCGCCGCCAGAACACCACTGCAAAGAGTGCCGCAAGAGACGAAGGCTATGCTTATTCTATGGGTCGCTTGCCCATCAAGCCAAAGATTGCCCGGAAGCTGCTGATTGTAGTGCCCAAGGACGATCACGAGGAGCACCAGGACTACCGTAAGGACCAACCTACGTCAGGATAGTTGGAGAATTTGAAGTGATCTCTGTTCCGGAAGAATACTGAAGACGGATTGAAGACAAAAGACTCTTTTGCATGGTTGGAGAAAATCATGGATCGTGATTCATCATCCAGTCTTTCCTTAAATTTCTCTTAGCACCTAGATTATTTTTTGAAACTTCTTGTTTTCTATTTTGAAACCTTGGTTGATATTCGAAACTTAATTCGAGATATTGTTTCCTAATCGGTAAACTTGTTTCAGACCCACAATTCGATATTTGTTTGGAATCCACTATTCGATATTGTTTGCATATTCGTCATTCATGACTTTGTATCCTAGTGTTGGCTCCTATTGGGAAATTTTGTTCCCTCATCAACTTCGTATTAATTGAGATTTAGTTCTTACTCGAGATTTCATTTCGAAACCATGTTCCTCATTCGAAACCTAGTTTAAGCTTCGTCCATTGACATTGTTGAGGATTCCTTTGATGGTCTTGAAAATTCTGTTTTCTATTTGAGATTGTGACTCATTCTCTATATAAGACTTGTTTTCCTATTCATGACTTTGATTTTCTATTCTAGAGTTGTTTGTTCACTATATTGCTCCGACCTTATCTCTTATCCAAGATTTTGCTTATTTCATGGATACTGGTTTCCTATTCGCTTATTGATACTATGCACGCTAATCAAACTTGTACTACTTGAGATTTTATTCCTACTTGAAAATTCATTTTTGAAACTTCGTTCCAAATCAACCTTCGCTTCTAAATGACGTTGTTTGAGATTCAGTCCCTATTCGAGGCATTGTTTGAAAACTTCGTTTTCTAAATCTGAGGTTTCGACGTGTTCCCTATATGAGATTTGGTTTCCTATTCGTGACTTGTTCTTATTCAAGAATTTGTTTCTGTTTACGTCCTTGTTGACCTCGTTTCCAAATTGAGGTTACATTTGCTTCATATCCACAATTTGATGCTTATTTCCTATTTCACTAATTGATACTCTATTTTTTATTCATTATCCATGGTCTTGCTTCTCGTTCAAGATTTTCTATCTGGGAAGTACTTTCCATCTGCGATTTTGTATTTTATTGAAAATTTTGTTGTCATTCGACATCTGTTTGAGATTTCGTTGTTATTCAAGATTTTATTGAACTTTGTTTTTGATACGAGGATTGCTCCTTACTTTAAAAATTTTGTCTCTATTTTGTACTCTGCTCTCTGATCACCACTCCGGGACTTTGTTATCTATTCAAGGTTTTGTTCCCTATATAGGGTTACTTGCCATTTGAGATCCCGGTTAATACTTGAAACTTCACTCCCTGTGCGAGATGTAAAATCTTCTTGATTGTCCCTTTTTAGTACCTACTAGTCCTTTTTGGATACTTGTTGCTTCTCGGTAACTAGTGAAACCCTTTGTTTTCTAAAAGGTAGATAACATCACATTTTATCTTGACTTGGACTACAGGAACTCATTTTAAATTTTGAAATTCTAAATTCCAATTGATAAGATTGAGAGACTATTCGATGATCTACTGGGGTGTGGCAGTTGCGCGCTGCAGCCATTTATCTGTGTTATGGAGACTGCGGGTTCACTGCAGCCAGCTGCGCACTGGCGAGGCAGGAACTCTAAGTTGAAGTGGTTTCAAGTATTATAGGTTTTCGGGTATTATTAAGACATTGTCCTAAATTCTTCATATTTGATTTCTGAGTTTCCTCGTTAATAATTGTTTGAAAATGGGTAAAGTTGATATAATATTCGGTAACAAATCACTACTCGAGTCATGGAACCAAAAATTCACTGCAGCCAGATATACACTGGCGAGACAGGAATTCTAAGTAAAGTGATTTCGAATGCCTATATGTTCTCGGATACCATGGAGACTATATCCCCTTTCACATGATTATTAATTTTCGAAAATCACCAATTCTTGAATATCTACTTGATTTGATACTGATACCTCCTGGGTATCTTTCATAAGTTTTTCAATAACCGTTGTAATTTCCCTTCTTGCATTTTACCTTTGGACCATTTGATTTTCTCAATAAATATACATTGCAAGATTTTGATCTCGTTTCACAATTTTTTTTAAAATTGTATTTATATTTCGATCGTGTCATGCCTATCTAACCATGATTTTTTTTAATTTTATCTTATTCTAGTCCACTTGTGCTAAACTCTCGATTTTGATCGTACTGAGCAGATCCTGCCTTCATGATTTTACTCTTCTAAGTCGTAATTAAACTTTGTTTCACCTTATGCTTGACCAACTTTTGATCTCTTTTAATTTTGTAATCTGATTATTTCTGATTGTGCCTAATCGATATTTTTTGAATTTTGTGGTATTTCTGTATCCAACCTTGCTATTTGAATTTTGAGGACAAAATTTTGTAGGGGGGAGATTTGTAACCCCACTTTCCACTTTCTGGGATTTAAAATTTTTCTAAAATAAATAATTTTGGTTAAACAAATATTTGAATAATAAATCTTATAACTATTTTGGTGGGAAATTCGAATTTATACTTTGGAAGGGAATTCCTAGTTTGTTACAAGGAATTGGAGTGGTCCCCATTTTTCAAAATTCTCTTAACCATTTTCTAACTGATTTTCTATAACTTTTGGCAATTAATAAAAAGGGGAGGGTCCTTCCTGCATAATAGCATTTGGTGGAGGGGGATTTTTGTAAATAGGATTCACAAAACTCCATAGAGGAGAGAAAATGGGAATTCTTTCATTTTCTTTCAGCACCGAGCTCTTCTTTCCATATTTCTTTTCTCCCAAATCCTGATGACCTAACCCTAACCCTAAATTCTTGCGGGATTCACTATGGCGACGACGAGGAGTTTTCCCTCCGACGACTGATCCGTTCTAGGGACGACCGCCTCGGCCACGAGTTTCCTCGGCGGTGCGAGATTCCTCTGGCAGCGGCTGTGCCGAGTTGTTCCAGCTATCCGCGAGTTTCCTCGGCGGCACGAGACTTCTCCGGCAGCGGCTGTGCCGAGTTGTTCCCGACGATCGGTGAGCTTCGTCCAGCGACGACACTTCTCCGTTCTCTCGACGATCCAGTTTTCTTCGACGCTCTCCACCGCAAATTGTGTCGATAGCCGAGGTGAGTCTTTTGGAAATTCTTTGAAGAAATTCGATCTCCTCTCTCGAGTGATCTATAATTTCGATTGTATACTTAGATCTAGAACGAGACTATTTTACCGGGACTTCTTTTCCAACGAACTCCGCTGTCAACGAAGAATCCTCGATGAGAAGCCGACGCCACCAGCTAGTCACCAGAACAAAGATCAGCGTGAGGCTTGGATCACAGCAGGATAGGAAGAGCAGTGTCCGACTTCTTGGATCGACGGATTCTTCCAGTTGGTTCTTCTCTCTCATGTATTATTTTACTTCTTCTAATTGGTTAAGCCTTGTATAATTCTTGATCGAAAGCAATGTTGGACAGGACTGAGTCGTAGGAATTATGTGTAGATGTGTCCGTGTGGCTTGTGTGGGCTATAGCAGTGTAAAGAGGGTGCGTGTCCAAGAATTGCCTGTGTCCAAGATTCTGCATAAGTGGTGTTGTGTCCGGATCGTATCCAGGGCTCTGTCTATGTTCGGGAGTGTGTGTGTGTGTTCGTGTCCGTATGAATGGAGTAGCGTGAGCAGGATTATCAGTTTGGTTTCATTGATTCGTTGCTGTAGAAATTCTTATTGGAAGCTATGTTATTTTGTATATTCTTTTATTATGATTATATATGCTTTCAATTGATTTGTGTATTATTCTTTGTAAATTTTGGTTTTGTGGTTGGAAATGTATATGTTCTGGGATCCGATTGTGTTCAAATCTTCTTCTCCTAAGCTCTTAGTAGCCGTTAGGCTTTTAGATGTTGTGTTTGCACTACAGCAGGTTCTGGAGTTGGGAAGGTGTTGGTAAGACGTGTATATGTTTCCTATTCTTTTGAGGTTGTTTTATGACTGAGCCAATTATGCAACAGGTTGGGGGTTAAGTGTGGTTGGAGGAATAAGGAGTGAGCTAGGCTACACTCTAGTTTACATTTTGTAGGTTGGACCTATATGTGTTGTGAAAGGTTTTGGTTGGATAAATTCATAGGTAAATTCATTAGACTATACTGGGCTTGTGTTGCTGAAACTGACAGTGGAGTCTAGGGGTTGGCGAATCTATATTTGAATTTTGGTTGTTGGTGCTGGTTGATACTATGGATCGGCTGAGCCTGGTATTGTATTAATCTTGATAACCTTTGGGTTGGAGTTGTTGCAATTTGAAATTGCAAACTTTATTCTTTTAAGTAGAGCCTGTGGGAAGAGACAGGTATATTCCAGGAGGGGGGTTGGGTTTAAATATCAGGTTGAGGTGAGTAAGGCTTGGTTGTGTGCATGATTGCGTATAGATGTAGGCACAACATTTTGTGGGTGCCATGTTAAGTTAGTCCATATGTAACATCAATAAAGACTGTATAATCTGTAGTTGCCAATATTACAAAAGTGTCCTATAGTAGTACTGGTTACTTATATACCAATAGGTATTCAAGTAATTTAAACCAATAATTGTTCCAATAATATTATTTGAAGCAATATTTTAAGCGAGGGGTATGTGAGTATGAACTCATGGATAAGTTCAACATGTTACCATACTGTTTCCTTTACCAGTAGGCCCTTACTTCAATATTTGTATAAATTACTTTGGTAAAATCTATATATTTTCTGTGAACACCCTGAATTTCGGGTTGATTTTTTTTTATTATTTTTATTTATTTTCTGATTGATTTTAATTTCAATAAATAATTTATTCTGTTATTTTTTTCCTTAAGTGTTCTTTCCCGTGCCATTGATATTTGGAGTGTCAGGGATGTTCAACTTTGGAAATCTTCTTCACGAGTTTTGGAGTGGACAGGATTACCTTTATGATGGTATATAGTGTCCCACTCAGACTTGTTCCCTTGTGCTCTTTTTGCTTCGCTGAACTTCGGGTCGAATTAGACCATTTGATCATTAATTAATTTTTCCACTCTTTTCCTTGATCATTTTTAGCACGTTACCGTGACTTTTCATTTGGGAGCGCAAGACCAGTCAGTTTCTTGAAACCAACTCCTCATGCATGATCTACTCGAGACGCTCGTCACCCATGACCTTCGTGTCCCACTCAGACATGTCATTTTGTGCTCCATTTGCTTTGCACAACTTTCCCGACACGTGAACCGATTTTATTTCACCCCACGGTGTCACATTTATTTTCTAACTTGCTTTGTGGGTCCCCTGTCGACCAAAACCTGTCAGTCCCAACTATGGACATGGCCCACTTTGAGCCTACTATCCGTCTGCCACTTGTGTCCCATTTATTGGAATCCCCATGTGCTACTTATTTACCCATGATCATCAACACCTAATTTTAATTCGATTTTTGCACAATGTCCGATTTTGACCCAATCCGGCTCCACCGAGTCCAGCCCAGCTCCATGTTGCTCTCCATCATAACATCCTCATGTTTTCTTGCCCAAAAATATCAAGTACCCTCCTACATATTTTTCTATATTTATTGGAAATTTCTATTTATTTAAATCCCTATAGGAATGACCAAATTCCTATAATTAAAGTCTACCCTTGATTTCCCCTCATTCAATCCCCACCATTAATTTTTCCAACACTAATTTTTTTCCCCTAGCAGCAAGTGTGCCGGCCCTAAAATTCATGAGAGAACAAACTTTTTCATCTCTCTCTCCTTCATTAATTATTATCTTTCTCTCTCTCTCTTCCTAACTATTTTTCCCACACAAACAAAATACACAACAACACAACCAACAACAGCAGCTTCAATACCACCCGACCACCACCTCACTCGACCTCACCTCCCCCCTTGGCTCCGGCCACACTGGTCGTGACGCGCGCGGAATCAAGTTCATTTTGGCGCTCTATCGCAGCAACTTCGTGTACGTTTTCCCGGAGATCCGACCGTTGGATCGGCGATTTCTTCGCTCTGTCACAATCTAGGTATATCCACCTTCATCCCTGTCAATTTTCGTCCGTTAATTTTATCGTTTGATACATCAAAACCGGCCACCAAGTTGACCGTTTAAATTGTATTAAATTTGGACAGTTTCGCGGGGCCAACTTCGTCAGCTTGTATCTCCTCCACCGCATCTCCGTTTGGCATGATACCAGTTCCGGTGCGAAGCTGGTATAACCCTCTTACTACCCCTCCAGTTTCGTTTCATTGTGAGCTTGTTGATTGGTTGAATTCGACGCCAAAGTTGGCCGTCCGAATTCGTAATTTCCAACTTGTAAAATTCTATTTTTGAACACGGGACTCCAGATTTCATTTCTGACACCACCATTAGACTTGTGGCGTCGTTCTGGCATGTTTTCATATAAAATTTGTTAGATTTGGAGAACGTGGGCCCTGGCACGTTTTTCGGTACAAAGTGGGTCCCACATTCTGGGTCAATAGGACTTTTTGACGTCGGCTCATCGGAATCCAATTCTGGATATACCGTTGAGTTTGTATCGTCATTCTGGACTTGTTGACATATAATTTGCTAGGTTTTGGTGGACATTGGATCCGGCACGCATTTCGGTGCAAGTCGGATACCAATATCCGGGTCAACGGGTCATTTTGAGATCGGCTCATCGGAATCCAATTCCGGAGATACCGTTGAGTTCGTATCATCATTCTGGACTCGTTGACAGATAGTTTGCTGAGTTTTGAGAACATTGGCTCCGGCACGTATTTCCGTGTAAACCGGAATTCCAAGTTCTGGTCAACGGACCAAATTGAGATCGGGTCAACGGAATCCAATTTCGGATATACCGTTGGGTTCGTATCGTCATTCTGGTTTCGTGGACATATAATTTGTTATATTTTATAGACTTGTTTTCTTGCATGTATTTCGGTGCAAAACGGCTCCGACACGGACACCGTTTTGATCCGAAATTACCTTTTTGCCCTTGTGTCCAAATTAGACCGAAGGGTAGGCTATCCTAGCTAATTTGACCATTCTGGACACATTGGCGATGTTTATTTCATCGTCCGACAATGTTTGTTGATAATTTCTCTGAGTTTAACCTTTTTATAATTAATTAATAATTAATTCTTATAATGTTCGTATTTCGGGATTAGTACAACGAAACTGAGCTCAGTCAATTCCAGTGATCTCACATCGATAAAATTGACAAGATGGACACATGGATCACTATATTACGATTATCAATTTTATCGATAATCTTCTTATCTCGATTTGCGTGACGTAAGTTTCGACGTACAAATAACGAAGTACACTTTATATTAGACTAGAATTGACCATATTTGACCAGAGTTGACTAGTTGACCCAAAGTCAACTATAAGTCAACACTTGACCTAGTTTGACTAGATTATTGACCGGAGTTGACCTAGAGTTAATTTGACTTAGAAGAACCTAGGATAAAATAGATTGTTTGTGGATTCATTTATTACAACTTGAACACCTTGTAACCTGTGTTGCTTTAAATAGGACTCTGTGGCTTCAGTCAGACCCCCTATACTTATCAGCTGTTCAGGTTATCAGGCGAGTACATTCTCTGATCATTTCATATCCTGCTTAGAATTATTTCCTGTATTAAATTATTTTACTTGTACTGTCATGTTGGTCACACGGATTGGTACTATACGGATCCCCACTTGAGATGTTATCCTTAGGGAGCATCGGGTACTATATGTTCTGTGCGTTTCACTTACATGTCGTATCACTATGCTTCACAGGTTCTTCGATCACTTGTGACATATACTCTTATGATCACAGAGTCTCCTAGAATCCCCATTTTTGGGACTACTATGTACCATCCTTCGGGGGCTTACCACCCTTCGGGGGCTTATCACCTTTCGGAGGCTTACCACCCTTCAGGGGCTTATCTCCTTTCGGAGGCTTATCACCCTTCGGAGGCTGTACATAGTATCATAACATAACTTGTTTGGATCCTTGTATACTGATTGGGGGTACGGGGGAGTAGAAGTAGACATGTGAATAATACCCAAGTAGTATCTTATCAGAATCTCTTCCATAGTGTCTTATCAGAATCTCCTATGCCATTTACATGTCTATATTGTACTCTGACTCACTAGCCACTGTTAGTCTCTATTTATAGTAGATATTTCTATTACAGCTCTCTCTCTGTTTACATACAGCATTTCTTTCAGTACTTGTATCTTACTTTACTGTATGATTATATTTTCTAACCTGCTATGAACTGTTGAGATGTATTGTGCTCGCTCCTGTCCTGACTGGACCTGTTGATAAATTTTACAGATGGCCTGGGATTGCCTGCTAGCCTAGAGGAGACACAGTAGAGGTTGTTTAGGTAGTTATTTCATTTTGTCTGGAGTTGTATTTACTTTGTGGATTACTGTATCTGTATTTGAGTTTTGAGATGTATTTCTGGGTTTATGTATCTTAGACACTTAGACTTCTATCTCATGTATCTCTTTTAGATTTCATGTTTTATCTATCCTTATCATGCTCTACCTTAGATGTGATTGAGTCTGTATCTGCTATGTCACCCCCATTCGGGGAGTATAAACTGCTTAGCATTATATTGTTAAATGTTGTGACCTAGGACAGCATTCTACCGCCGACACTGCGGCGTAGGCTGGGCGTAGTTACGTTCTCGTACCCTAACAGTGGGTGCGGGTCGTGACATTTTCTAATAAGAAAAGCCTATCTTCCATTTTTAGTTCTGTCAAATTTGGAATTAATATAGAAGTAGAGAGCAGATAACAAAATGATATTGTTTAGAAAGTGACCAGCTTATACCATATTCAGGTGGATTTACAGATCTTCTCTCTACTCTTGATCACCCGGAGCAAGGCAAGTATACTCCTCGGACTTGTCCATTTCTTTATGTCTTGTATTCATGCTTGTATCTCCTTGTTGACACGATGTTTCACGAGATTGTCTTGTATCTTGTTCCCTGAGTTTACTTGTGTCTGGGAGGAGAAATACTACAGATGTGTGATAAAACTCGAGTTACTATTCATATGAATAGCTTAGGTCCCGCATCGTGCACGCGGGACCAAAGCCGTACCATTTTATGTTCCCTGAATCTACCTAAGCCGATCACACACTCTGGATGTATTTCGATATATTGTACACATCAGGTTCATTGTATATTTCATGTTCAGGTTTTATTTCATGTTCCCTGTATTTACTTTTCAGTATTCATGTTCAGGTTTTATGTCATGTTCTCATTTCTCGTACTTTATATTCCTGTATTCATTTCCATACCATGATGTTCATGCTCATTTCCTTGGATATACTTAGCTCTGCTCCTGACTGGATATGTTGCAGGTGTACTTGCAGGATATGTTCTACCTTATGGGCCACAGCCCAGGATCTTAGCTGAGCAGGATGGAGGTATGACTTAGCTAGAGGCTTCAGGTTTTGACCGTTTAGCTTTATTCCTAGATATTGTTTTTAGAGTTCATAGTATATTTTATTCCTGTTGACTCTGGTACCTTTATAATATATGGATTTATGGATTATGGTGATCTTCTGGGAACGTTTTTTTGGATGCTGTGATTGTGCACATTTATGTTTATCTGGTTAGATTTCTCTAGCTTGGTACAGCTTACTTTGTCGTATCTATCGACGAAGGCTGGGCGTGTCCGACTCGTGTTCGATTATTCGGGAGCGGGTCGTGACAAGATAACTGCGTCGTGGGAATGGAGATGGTGTGAACATATCACCATCCTGTACCTCATGTGGACACATGTAAGTAGCTACACCTCTAAACTTTGAAGGCATTGGCTTTGGAGGAAAGGGTATAACACCCTTGTGTGTCTGGGTTTGGCGCAGGCAGGTAGCTGCGCCTCTGGAGTGAAGATACTGGTTTCTAAAGTAAAGAAAAGGGCGGGGCCTACCACCATCTTGCTTCTGAGGTTGGCGCAGGCGAGTAGCTGTGCCTCTGGCTTGAAGGCTTTGGCTTTTGAAGTAAAGAGCGATAAATACCCGCTCTTTAAGGACTTCCCTCTTAATTGCCACCGTAATATGGGGAATTCTATGGGTCTAAGATTGACATTCGTCATGCTGATTCTTAGGGTTATCCCATTAATGCGAGAATTCTGACCGTCGGCCATATGGCGTGCACTTCTAGGTCATTCTCGATCCTATAAAAGGGGAAGTTCTCCTCTGAAGAGTTGTTGTCTTCTTCTTGGCATCCTTCACCACCATGCGAGATCCAAACTTAACTTCGAGTGGTGATCGGCCTTGTATAAGTTGGCTGTTGGTTGAGGCTTTTTTCGTTTATAGGAGCCATGTTCTTATAGAAGAACTTTGTGTAGAATGAGTCATCGCTGCCCTTAAGAAGTACATAAACGTCCTCCTTAGGGAGTTCAACTCTGGGCGACGTTAGAGGGATCTTCGAGGTCCTGACGACCTAGGTCATGGGTGGATAGCCAATCCGAAGAGCCACCAGTTGTGCTATGTCCTTCCCATTCAGGGCTTCACGACCTGCTGCGCTCCAATGACTGCTTCAGGAAGCTGCTTGCTTTGGCCGAGTGGCTAATTTGCTTCTGGGAGGCTACGTCCATAAAAAGGTCAGAATATGCCTCGATGGAGGTCAATCTTCTGGCATGAAGAAGGGTTGCGCTTTGACGAAGACCGAATCCCTTGTAGACCCCGAGGTTCTTTCGAATATATACCAGATCCTTTGTAGACGAACAGAATTAGTCCTTTTTGTGTAGTCTTGATGTGTCTGTACTAGACTTTGCTAGACGTGACACATAAGAGACTTCTTTCCATATCTTTTGTTTTATCTTTTTAGCACTTGTGCTGAGCCTTTGTATCATCTGCTCTGTGGCGAAGGGATGTCATCAGTTGAGATTTTTCATGCTTCTACAGGCATAGCAATATATATCATAGCATATAAGAAAGAATCGAAAGGAAAGACATCATGGCATGTGAAAATAAAAAATAAAAGTAAGTACAAGACATAGAATAATAATTGAACATGTGCTAGTGTCATGTGTATATAGGGTGTAAAATCGTTCTCTAACTATACAAGATCATCTAATCATGTTAAGAATTTATTACAATCGACGAAAATATCAAAAACGGGCAAGTAAAGAAATATGCCAAAAAGATTAAAACTATGATCGAAATTATCAGTCGCATATGAACTCCAATTAAGGTGAAACAAAAAGATTTTTGAAGCCAAGACAAAGATTTACAACTTTTATGTTTTGAGTTTTTTAAGATTCTAGCTACAAAACAGCTTAAACAAGCAAAAATAACCATTCAAGGCAATCTGCACACGGGCACGATGTGCGCGCGAGCAAAACTGCCCACAGTGTGGGTTGCGCGCATGCACGACGCACGGTCTACGTACTACGCACGGGCAAAACTACCCACGACGCAAGGTGCGCACAAGCACGGCGCGCGGGCGCACGGCAGAAATTTGCGCGGGCGCATGGCGCGCGAGATGCGCTGCACGCGCGGGCAAAAATGACCACGGCGCAAGGTGCACGCAAGCACGGCGCGCGGGCTCACGGCAAAAAATTGCACAGGCGCGCGGCGCATGAGATGCGCTGCGTGCACGGGCAAAATGTCCACAATGTAAGCACGACAAGCGGTAAAAATGCTGCACGCGGAACTGTTAATCGTCCCGACAACACCAAAAGGTGTGGGGAACCCATGAACACGAAAAATGGCATAACTAACTAAAAATAAGTCGAAATCAAGTGGTTCAAAAGCCAAACTTGGGTCGAATAAAATTTCCTACAACATGAAACCCTTAGATTTCTGAAATAACAAAGTTTAAGATATCAAAACAAAAAAAAATCGAGAAAAATATAAACTTAGATCTACAAAAAGGTAAACATTAAAACCAAAAACTCCAAGTTCTAAAGAGGCTTAGAATCATGCAAGGAAGAGAATAGAACAAATAAAATGGCAAAATAATAATGTTCAAGATTTGACAAGATGTACTTGCCTAGGGTTAAGCTCCAAGTGGAAGAGAAGAGAAGAAGAAATGAAGAGAGAGAGGAGATGGTTTTTATACAAAACCCTCTCATCTCAACCCCAAACCAAACCAAGCAAAGCTAAGCCAGGTTGAACCAAACCAAATTAAACCAAGTTAAGATTAAACCAAGTCAAGGCTAAAAAAGACAAGTCAAAATATGGGTCACCTGACAAATGTCAAAAATCCGTATACGTACACCAAAAATACGTATAACAAAAAATAAAAGTGACAGGTATGTCGTTGGTATACACTGGTATACTGACAGTATGCCGATCAAGAAAAAAATCTTTAAGTTGAAAAAAATTTAAAGCATTCCGAAAATCAAGAAAATAAGAAATACAGTACAAAAATACGTATCCGTATATAAATATCGACACAGTGAGACGAGTCTCACAGTATATAACTAATGGATTTAAAAAAAGAGGTCACTTGTACTGTTCCCTATGAAACAGTACCCAGCCAAACTCGATCCTCTTCTAAGTCCCCTACACGAACACATATATATATACATATATATAAAAAAGTCTTAGCAAAACAAAACCTAAAACCCTAGAAGTCGGGCGACCCCTCTCCTGTGCATGCGTCGCTGCAGTGGCTGCAGATTGGGCGCAGTCGCGTGAGGCCGAGCGCGTAGTGCAGCAGCAATAATATCATTAACAGCAGCGAACTACAGTGGCTTTGCAACAGAGCAACTTCGCGATGAGATCTCTGCCTCCTCGTTTGATCGTTTCATGATCCGTTTCTTCGGTATGAAGTCAATCGATACGCCTTTAAATCTCTTCAAATAGATTATTTTATTTTGCATCATGCGTGATAAAAATCGAGTTCCAAAATTGAGAAAAAACTCGAATTTTGGACGTTAGAAACTGCCCTTACTTCTCCTGTTTACGGTCGATTTGCGACCAGTATGTTGCGAGTTTTGAAAATTGGTTTAAAAAGTCTTATAGACAACCTTTAGGGCTGCAAAACCCTTTTTGTAGTTTTCGAATTGATCCCCTGCGCATCGAGAAAGCTATTTTCAAAATTGAGGGGAAAAACTAGTTTTAAAACAGTAAAATTTCGAGAATTTTATCGATATGGGGTCCTTCCCAACAAATCGGGTGACTTAATCACAACCCGTGAGCATCTGAAGGTGTGTGTAGATGTTGTGGACGTGTGGCCTTTAACGGAACTTGAATTAGTTGTGTGTGCGCGACGAATTTGATGCATATCCATCAAAAATTACTTTATCGATCTCTTTGCAAACTAGCCAATTACTTTGTGTACTTTCGTCACATTATGATTAAACTTGCGCCACTGAACTCGTGTCATTTTTTTGGTCCTGTGGACCAAGTTTGGTCCGATTCTCAAAAGGTCGACCAGAATGCTATTTTAGCAGTCCCACAATCAGACTCAACAGACAATCTTGTGGACGGCTCATCAAAATCCAAATCTAGACATACCATTGAGTTCATATCAAAAAACTTGACTAGTAGGTATATAGTTTGCCGACTTTAGAGACCATAGGTTCTGGCACACTTTTTAGTACAAAGCGGGTCCAATGGTGGACACCGTTTTGACCCAAAATTATAGTTTTACTCCTGTGTCCAGAATTGGACTTATGTGTAGTCAAACATAGACATTTTTTATCCCAAATATGTTGGTGATGTTTGTTTCAGCATCCAAAGACATTGCGGGAGTTTGACTTTTGTGGCTCACTGAGTAATTTGATATTGTTGGTTCTACATGCTACCACCAGGCAAGTACACCTTGCCAAGTTTTTCAATTCATATAGCATGTTTAAATTGTTGTTTATTTTATGATTCATCATTGTTATCATAGAGTCACATAATTGTAGTTTAGCAGTTATTTCTGTTCCTTTTTATTAGAGACATTTGTCGTATATCGTGTATTTGATTTGGATATACCGGATTGTTGTACCTACGTGAGTGTTAGATGTACGAGTACGACTATAAATACATGGACTATTTTTCTTTCTTTATATCGTTATTTGTGATACTGTGACCTCTAAGGTCGGGTTATCTGCCTTTGGAACCCTGGGCCTCTAAGGCCGGGTTATCTGTTGTAACCCTTTGACCTCTAAGGTCGGGTTATTTGATCGCCATGTGACCTCTAAGGTCGGGTGAGTTTTCTCAGCTGTGATTTACCTGTGAGCTACGGTATTTGTTGTACGTCGTTATACAGTTCATGTTTGGTTAGTTGTTCTCACTCGTGTATGGCTATAGTATGTCTAGTTTACTTTTCTTGCTTTATCACTATCGATTTAACTTCTATACTTTAAGATACTTGGCTTGTATATTATGTGTCTAGCTAGTCTCCCGAGGACCTGGTGATCGCTCCAGATATTAGCTGAAGTTATTGAGGTAGAATACATTGTTGGACGATGAATGCTTCTCCAAGACTTCAGGTATACTTAGTTGATGCTATTATCATATTCTTCCTTATTTACATTTTGTCCTATATTGACTCATGTTGTTTTATAGCCTAATATTTTACAAGCTTCACCTTTTTTCTAAGTTGTTCATTATACATGTATTATTGGGATCTACTCTAATACATTTATCTATTTTAGAATCAGTGTATTATGGTCTGATCAACCGTGGTGTACTTGGTTCGATACTATTTGGTATTTTATGTGGATGGATTAAGATATAGTTTCCTAGACCCTTTAGACATTATACTTGACCTTATAGACAGCTTATATGTATTCGAACTGGGCTAGAGTCTTCTCAATACGTAGATGGCATGTATACAATCTCTTAGTCCTACATATTTTGGGACTAGGACGTTACAACAATCGAGGTCCTCCAAGTGTTCTCATGATTTAGCATTCGTTGAGACGCTTGAGTGACATGTTGCTTCTCTTTGGGATGACTTGCTCGTGACAATGCAGGTAGTCCTAATCTAGTCCCAACCCCATCTCCAATAACAACAATTTAAAAAGTTGATGTTTCAGGTACATGAGCGAGATATGACCCAACTAATGCAACCACAGGACGTATGATCAACTACTTCAAATGCATCAATGATTAGTTGTCACAAATCAAGAAATATCATCTACCACCGCCTCAATAGAATCCATTTTCATGGTTTAACCAGATAGCTAAGGCTCTGCTGTGTGCACAAGCTCGCACAAGCAATTCTCCTCCTTCGGCTTCTTAGATTTTGTTTGCTTGTGTTGTGTTGTATCTGACCCTAGTTGGATTATATTTGAGTTGTGTTGTATCCGACGTCACAAAAACAATTCAAATACAATGTATCATATCATATTTCATTTGTACCAGACATGTACTGGACACGATAATAGTGTACTTGGATTTGAGATTTTTTTATTTATGTTTGTTAATATTCTTGTATGTGTCTTTGATTTTTTTTTTAATGGTTTATATATTTGATATAAAAAAATCGTTAGTGACACGTCAGTGTATTATGTGTGTTTAAAAAGTAAGTTCAATATTACTTTCTGATTATATTATTTGGACACTTTTGAAATTAGCGACGTCTAGTGGTGCCTAGCAACACCCAACGATGCCTAAAAGGCATCGCTAACTAGTATTCGAATGTCCATACGTGTTGCTAGGACGTCACTAAAATATCAATATAAAAATAAATATTTGCATGTTAACACATCGCTAGGCGTTACGAAACATCGCAAAATCCTTTGTCACATTACATGGATATGTCAACAAATGACTTCGCTAGAGAGTCGCGGAGATAGAAAATATAGTATGTAGTGGTAAACTTAAAATAAATTACTCGGGTTAGAATATTCATTATGTTATATAGTAGAAAAAATATTAATAAAAAAATAAAAAAATTGTATTGAAATAAAGATAAATGATTAGACGACAATAGTCTTAATATAATCTTTTTTAGTACATGGCCAATCAAATAATTCAAATGTATATGTACCAAGATTTAGAAAAAGAAATATGGGACGAAGATTAAAGTTCAACAAAAAAAAATATCGTAACCTTATATAATAAATGGTGTAGTTTTTAGTCTTTAGCCTATATTTAAGGAAGGAAATTTTTGGATAGTGGGGCCAAAGTGAATTTTAGTAAGGACAATGCTTAAAATATCTATAACTAATTTTTTTTTAACAAAAAGAGTGGGGTCAATTGCCACTACTATGTCACGTTCATCTTTGTTGGTAGCTGTTACTAATATACGGGGTCTTTTCTCTCTCTCTCTCTATATATATATACGGTGTCGGCATAATGCACGAGACTTTTGGTGGACACAGCTTGTACCTCCCCTATTATCTCATCATATGCAAGAGAGAAAATTATTTTTCATTCTGAAATAAGGGAACAAGTTTTTTTTTTTTCATTTGGGAAAAAAACTCTTAACATACTTGCGCCTTTTTCATGTTCCAAATTATAAGTGGGATGAGTCCAATCAGGACAGCAACTTGCAAAAATATGATAACTTAGAATATTTAAGCTTACAAAATATTTAAGTTAAAAGTTCACAGTTTAAGCTATTTGTGTGCAAGTTTGGCCTAAGTTATGAGAGTAATATATCTCAGTTGTCTTTGGTTATCTTCTTAGAATTTTTTGTTGTTGCGATATCGAACTTTCTACCACAATATTTATTAGGGGTTGTCCACCCCCTCACCCAATTTCCAAATCAAAACATTCTAACCTTTACTCTCTTTTTCTCTCTCTCTCTCTCTCTCTCTCTCTCTCTCTCTCCAAAATCCCTACATCAATGTAGATGGAGGTGAGCATGAAAAGTGGATCAATAATCGACATCCTCTCTGAAGGCGGCTGAATCCCCCGTCGCTCCTCCGCACCAACACCACTCTCCTCCGACGGCACATAATACCGCTATCCTCCTTCGTATTTCTTCTTCTAGCTCCCTCTACTTCTGGATCCCAAGATTCGAACCATTTAGGACTCGAAAATTCATTTCCCATTCGACCGGCACCCAGCTAGGGGTGTCAACGGATGCTTATTGGTACGGACAGGGCAATCCGTATTCGTGCCCGAATTTTTCTGTAATATCTAAATCCGATCCGATATCTGAACGGATATCTCTTTTGACATTTTGAATTTATTTCCGTCTAATTTAACGGATATCGGATAATATCCGATCCGATTAGCTAAAAATATTCGAATGATATTATTCAAATATCCAAAATCTGAAATTCGAAATATTAAAAATTTAGTTATTATCCGAATATCCGAAAATAAAATTAAATTGCTTTATTTGAGCCCTTTCGTCTTCTGTTGAAAATTTCAAAAATGCTTAATTGACTTCCTCTACGTATTGTTCTATGTGAGTCCTTTTATCTTCTGTTATATATATATATATATATATATATATATATATATATATATATATATATATATATTTGAACCAAGGAATATATTCATATAAAAGGCGCAAAATGTCGAATCATTTACAAGTAAGCACAAAAACTAAAAAGAAAGGAGCAGGGGAACAAGGGCCTGCTCGGAGGCCTCCAACCTCGAACAAAATACTACCCCCGACAAAATCAGCAATTCAGGGAGGGCCAGAAGCTCTCCTTGACGTGCTTGCATTGTCTGCCAACCATGAGGATCTGTCTGTTGGCCTCGAGGATCAGTCGAGTGGTGTTCTACTGGTGCCCTTCATATCTGAATTTGTTACGATTTTTTCAAATGACCCACGCGATGGCAGCAGCTATGATCTGGTGGCCGTGAGAGTCTTTTCCCCAGGTGGCTAGGAGAACGTTGAAGTCCCCTTCAACAAGGTCCGGAAGATATGTAGTAGAGAAGCTGTGCCAAAC
Organism: Iris pallida; assembly: GCA_029216955.1. Taxonomy (NCBI): domain Eukaryota; kingdom Viridiplantae; phylum Streptophyta; class Magnoliopsida; order Asparagales; family Iridaceae; genus Iris; species Iris pallida. The sequence goes on along the minus strand of JANAVB010017596.1, from coordinate 1,436,675 downwards.
CTCTGAAGCCAATACGTCCGACAACATATTGTGTTCCGCAGTTTCGGGATGGCGCTTCGCACAACAGTGGCACGCTGATACTAGGTTGTAGCCGTGTGTATATATATATATATATATATATTTAGCCCTTTCATCTTCTATTGTAAATTGTAATTAATATATAATATATATTATATTATAATATATCGGTAAAAAAGTAATAAATGACCTGATGTATGTAAAAGTCAAGTTGAGAATAAAATCCTTTAATATTCTCTATTAATCAATGTATATTACATATACATTATACTATAAGATATATAAAATTTTGGATATCCGAATCCGATATCCGAAATTTGCAATTTAAGTCCGATCGGATATTAACGGATTCGAATACCTTAATATCCGAATTCGTATCCGAAAAAAGATAATATCCGAAAAATATTCGGATATCCAAATCTGATATCCGAAAATTTGAATAACATCCGAAAGTTCGGATACGGAATCGAACTGGATTCGAATTTTTGACTATCCATTGACAGGTCTACACCCAGCCAAGGAAGAGCCCAAAATCCTAACTCTCCTAGACCCGTTCTCCGCCTCCGATCCCCATTCGACGGCTCCGATCCTTTCCTCAACCCCTCGACCACCACTTTTACCTTTAGGACTGTAAAAAAAATTGACAGTCTTATCTATTGGAAGGACTGTAAAAAAAATCGACAGTCTTATCTAGTGGAAGGACTGTCAAAAATTTTGACAGTCCTATCTATTGGAAGGACTGTCAAATTTTTTGACAGTCCTAAACTAAAGATAACATGCTGTCAAAAAATTTGACAGTCCTAAATGTAACAATTGTTAGAACTTTCAGAAATTCTGATAGTACTGAAAAAAATGGACAGTTTCAAATAAATTTTTGAGCAACAAACTTGTAAATATAATTTTTTTGACAGTCCCAATAAATTTTGTAATGCCTTTATATATTCTTTAATGTTGGGAGAAAGGGTAATGACTCCGAAGGCACCTGCCTTCGGTCCGTTCTGACTCAACAAGAAAACGATGAAACACGAAGGTCACAAAATGATTGTGAACTAACAAGCGTCACGGAAGTCACGAACAACCCATAGGCTATGACACTGATAATTTGGATGGTGGACAACGAAGAAAAGAGCAACTTTCTTCCGCTCAAATCTGATATTCCTTTTAATAAATATGGGTAGGAGTTATTAGCACCGCAAAATAATAATAATAATAACAATAAAATAAAATAAAATTGAAGACATCTTAATTTTGACAGTTAATCAAAATTTGGTAATCCTTTACGTAAATAGAACTGTCAAAGTTTTAATAGGATTGAAAACAATTTTTTTTATCCATATAGCTGTAAAAGAATTGACAAAAAAGATTTGTAGAAATTATTAATAAATTATGACTGTAGTAATTTTGACAACAGCAATAATACTGCCCTACAAGAAGTCAATTTTTGTTCATCGGTCAAAATTTGGATGATATTCACTACTCTATTCAATGGTTGTAATATGCCAAACTACAATTATTTATATTTTTAATTTATTTTTTCTCAAATAGTAATAATGAAAAAAGTTACAACCATTAAGTGGACGATGAATATCAACCAAGTTTTAATGAGTGAACAAAATTAAAATCACTGTTCTCACCAACTAAATTGAACAATAAAACGGGCTGTGGATTTTGCTTCGAAATTTTTTAGATGTCCGACGATACGCTCGGGACTTAGATTAAGAACCGTTATCCAGTTAAGATCTTATATCTCTCCTCGATAACTCCAAGGACCACTCGAGTTCAGTATTATTAATTAACAGTTCTAAATTTTTTTTATCAAAACTTTTGTTAGTCCAAAATTTAGCTAGAGACCAAGATTAAGGACCAGTTTGAATGAAGTTATGATTCATCCCATACTTTATTTAATTGTCAAACACAATCGGCGAGCCAAATATTTTCCATTCCTGATAGATATTTTCAAATGTGTCAATCACTTCGGAACTCAAATGGATATTTTCAAAACGGTACTTGAACAAAATGGATGAAACATAACAACAATCAAAACTAGCCTTAAAATACTAATAGGCAATTGCAAGATTATCCATGGTAAAACCAACTTTTGTAACTGTAATTTAAAGTTCCAAACAGCATTTCATGTAGGAAATCAACTTTTGTAAATGTCAACTTAGAATTCCAAAGAGCCTCTTTCGTGAAGGAAACCAGCTTTAGAAAATGTAACTTGAAATTCCAGACACTCTCTTTCATGAAGGGATTATTGATAATGGTGATATTATATATATATATATATATATATATATATATATATATATATATATATATATATATATATATATATATATATAAGATGATTGTGAAAGGAAAAAAAGTGTTGGAAGAATTTTTCAATCGTAATAAAATAAAAACTATTGATAACGGTGATCATATAAATATAAAAAATTTATTAATTGAACCTAATGAGTCTGTCATAGACGAGTCAGAAGTTATCCAAGTTTGAGTCTAAGTCTAGATTTAAATAAGTAATAAATTTTTAGCTTTATAAGTCCAGATTTAAGCCATTAATAAAATTTGAGCGTTATATATTATTATTAGAAGAATTAAATAGGTCATTTGATAAAATCAATAAATTTGAAAATCCTATTAGGTCGCCAAAATATCTTGAACGTGTCCCAGTAATTGAACATATGAACAATTTCTACTATATATTTGTTACAAATAATTGTAATAGTTTGCAGGAAATAATAAATGATTGTAAGGGCGATAATATATATATATATATATATATATATATATATATATATATATATATATATATATATATATATATAAAAGATGATTGTGAAAGGAAAAAAAGTGTTGGAAGAATTTTTCAATCGTAATAAAATAAAAACTATTGATAACGGTGATCATATAAACATAAAAAATTTATTAATTGAACATAATGAGTCTGTCATAGACGAGTCAGAAGTTATCCAAGTTTGAGTCTAAGTCTAGATTTAAATAAGTAATAAATTTTTAGCTTTATAAGTCTAGATTTAAGCCATTAATAAAATTTGAGCGTTATATATCATATCTTGAACGTGTCCCAGTAATTGAACATATGAACAATTTCTATTATATATTTGTTACAAATAATTGTAATAGTTTGCAGGAAATAATAAATGATTGTAAGGGCGATCATTTTGCTTCTTTGAAAACATCGAGACATTCACAAGTTGTTGCAGTATTTGATAGGTCCATGTTGAATATTCTACTTGTGCCACTTCCACAATCTCCAGTACCGACATGAAGTTTTGTCGTCTTGTCAGAAGCTTCAATGTTGACTAAGTTGTCAAAGCAAAAGTCTCGGTCATAGCGGAAGTGGAGGGCAGAGCATGGTCTCGAATTTCACACTGGATTCACCATGAGGGAAAAAATTTCAAAGCGGAGGAGAATGATGGAGAACAACGTAGATTTTCGGTTATTTTGGATTTATTTAGTTTGTTTGTTAGGATAAATCAAAGTAAAAGGACTTTTGTCTATTGAGTTGGTTGTGATTAGTTAGGAATTGACTTATCTTATGGATAAGAACTCAAAGATTTATTTTATCTTCTTTTGATTATTTTGTAGCTTATAAATATTTTATAATTTCATAAGTTATGAATCGAAGAATTGAGAATGCATGAGAATTCTATTTGAGTTTATATGGTGCAATACCAAAACCTTAAAATTGATATCTCTATCAACGTAGCTTCTCCGCTCTCGACGTTGACGTCTTCAACGGTAATCATACTATTATTTTGCATTTCTATTATAATTTTTGAAACAAATTTATAATAGTTGTTGTTCACTCTTCAATTAAAATTTCCGCACTAAAATCTTTACATAATTTCATACTAATAATTTGTTTTTGGGTATTCATTCTGCGTTAATTAGTATATATTTTCGTAAGAAATAGTACACTATATATTTCAAAAATTAGAAAAGTTATACTAAATTTTTTTAAAAAAATTAAGGAGGGGCTCTCAGGCTATGTTGTAGCTTTCGTCCCGGACTGAATATGACAGATAACATTTTAGCAAAAAAATTATGATTCCCATGAAGAGGATATATAGAAAATACTTGAAATATATGTAGAGAGAAAATTCTTGTTCTTGTGAAGATAAATAATTTTACATAAAATTTATATAGAATAACAAAATGTAACTAAATTAGGTTTAAAGAAATTGCTTCGGCAAAACTTCTAAAACGTAAATATTTCACTATTGGCAAAACTACCAAAATTTTGACAAATTCCAACAGTTTGATTGGCAAAATTTCTGCTGACCATTAACTCTACGGTCGGCTTCCAACGGCAATATTGGCTCCTATATATAAGGGGCGGGGGTAATGGGGAATAGAATAGAAGAGAGACACGAGGAAAAAAAAGAGAAGAGAATAGAACAAAGCTCTCTAAAAGAAGAGAAAGAGAGGAATATCATAAGTAGCAAGAGACGTGCGCAGCAACAAGCAATAAGTCAAATTTTTTGCTTAATTAAATTAGTTATTTTTAATTAGTTAGTTAATGTTATGTTTATCTATTTAGTTAGATACTTTATATATAACCCTAAACCATGTAACTCTAAAATCCTAACCCTAGAATTCGAACCCTATCCTTAACCCTAATCCTAAACGTAAACCTAAATCTAATCATAAACCTAATATATAACCCTAACCCTAACCATATAACCATAAAACTCATACCCTAACCATATAACTTATAAACTCGTTCTTAACTTGTAACCCTAACCCTAACCATATAATCTTAAAACTTGTATCCTAAAACATGTAATCTAGTTCTAAGCCTAACCATAAACCCTAACCCTAGCCATAAAACTAATCCTAAGCCCTAATCAAAATCATTTGGATGTTGGTTATTTTAAAAATGACTGGCCAAAACGATGGACGTATTCTAGGTGGGCCTACCACAAATGTCATTACCCAACAACGCCAGACCCACATATCTAGTTTGATACATATTTGTTGGACATGTATATTTTTCCTACATTTTAATTATGGCAGTTATACGATTATATATTTTCCACATATCCACCAATTAAAAAATTTTATATTTATATAGTGTCGATGTGCGATTGCGATAGCATGGCATATGGCTATATGAAAGGAAGTACGACGAATGGAAGCAAACTAGCAAGCAAGAGTCATTGGTGCACCACTTTGAATTTTACCATATTGACGGGCTGCATTTTCTACGTCACAACAGTGACTTGATTCTACTTCGTTGAGTGTTGATAGCCCGGACGCAACACATTCTGGCTTCTGGTTGAGAGATGACCATAACCCTAGCGAATGTGTAAAATATTCTAGGGCTACCTATTACATGTGAACATTGTAATATTTGATGAGTTAGATCTTGGTTGTTGATCATACAATATCTTGGTGTGTGGATTCGCCCAAGGATATGCTCGATAAAAGCTTAGTCACCTACTATTGGTCCCAAAGAAATTTCACGGAGCTAGACCATACTAAGGGGACAGAGGTTACTGTAGATGACTACCGGGTATATATTTTAATGTTAATATCTACGTAACATATATTTTCAGTGTAACTAGCTATAACAGTCGTTGCTCATATTTCAGATCATGTGTTGCACTAGGGCCTACTTACTAGGCCTATGTAGTGTGTTTCTTTTTCCTGACTGACCAAAAAATATGATAAATGTGTCTTCTATAATTTGGCAGAACATACATGTGTCATTGGACAAAATGTTCAAAAAAAATTGTGGTGGCATGATAATACTGCATGCATGACTAAAATAAATTTTGTCAATGTCGTATACAATTTTATTTTATGTAGACTTATACCATGTTACTTATGTTATTTCTGGTAGGTTTGGTCCTACGAGTATTTTCTATTGGTAGGAAAGTACATGTTTTAGTTCCACTACCAAAATAACCAACTTTAGCGACGGCCACATCCGTCGCGAATCCGTCGGTAACATAAATTACCGACGGCATAGCGACGGATATTTGATGAAAATGGCCGTCGGGAAATACGTCGTCGCTAAAATTTGTCCGTCGCTAAGCCGTCGGACAAATGGTTAACCGACGGACTAGCGACTGATTACCGACGGTTGCCTTTCAACGGATTAGCGACGGATTAGCGACTTGTTCCCGTCGGTTTACATGCCATATAATATTAACATATCCGTCGCTAAGCCGTCGTAAATAGGTCGGTAAAAGCGTATCAGAGAGGTTCCTGATACGCAAAATCGGTCGCTATTCCGTCGCCATTCCGTCGTTAACCTCGACGTTATAGCGACGGCTTAGCGACGGCTAGGGCGTCGGCCTGGTTCTGGAAAGCTTCCATAATTCCAGAACCATGTCGACGGATAATGGGTCGCTAAGCCGTCGCTAGTCCGTCGTCATCCTCGACAGATTAGCGACGGATTAGCGACCCATTATCCGTCGCTAAGTCTCTGGAAACCTACCATATTTCCGGAACCATGTCGACGGATTTGCCGTCGCTAGGTAGTCGATATTCCGTCGCTAATATTAATTGTACCCAGTTAGCGACGGAAGTTCCGTCGCTAGTTGGTCGCTAGATCGTCGCTACCTGCAAATTTATTTCAACCAGTTAGCGACGGATTGTCCGTCGCTCGTCCGTCGGTAACTGCAAATATTTATATAACCCAGTTAGCGACGGATTTTCCGTTGCTAGTTAGTCGCTCATCGGTCGCTAAAAAGATATATCCGTCGCTAATTAGTCGCTAGTCCGTCGCTAAATGCAACATTAATTAAAAAAAATTACAGAAACATTCTATTTCCTTTTCGTAAATATTACACATATTCATAATATCCAATATCCAAACATCCATGTACGATCAACAAATATCCAAATATCCAAATTCATAATATCCAATATCAAACAGAAATATCCAAACATCTATGTACAAATATCCAAACACAAATACACAAATTCATAATATCCAAACATTCATGTACGCTTCCAAAATATCCAGAATTCAAAATCCAAAAACAGTACAAATATCCAAAAACAGTACAAATATCATTGAGATGGATCGCGTCGTCGTTCAGCTCTGCGGATGTACTCTTCCACCATGTACGCCGGCACCTGGGACAACACATGCTCTGGAAGCGTGCGGAGCTGCTCTGGCGACATCAAGTCCATGAGCCCAATGAGCGCAGTATCCGGTACCAGGCGGACCTCGGCAGAACGGTCAAATGAATAACGTCCAGGGTCGGAAGGACCGGCAACCGCACTAGACGGACCGGGAGCAGACGGATCTGGACCGGGAGCAGAAGAAGGACGCGGAAGGCGCTCCAGCACATCCGACATTAGACTCCGCATTTTCGACATATCGGAGGTGAGAGTCACAAGCTGCGTCCTCATATCGTCCGACGGGGGCGCGGGAGGAGGCGGGGGCGGTGGATATCTCGGAGTCGCGCCCTGCAACGACGCCGCCAGGGAACCTACGCCGTAGACGCGCCCTTTATTAAAGCCGCCGACAGACTCTACGAACACGTCGTCGTAGCGAACGGCCATAGAAGAGGGCGTCTGGGTGGGCGTCGTTTCGCCGACAACCTCGGCAGGGGGCTCAATCTGACTAAGGGCCTCACGATATGCAGCCTATCCAATGAATGTGTTTATACTATAAGTTTTCCTAAGTTATAATCTAAATCCTATGTTTTCCTAAGTTATAATTTGAATCCTACGTTCACCTAATTAAGTTAACAATAATTATATTTCTAATATAAATCTCATAAACGTAATTACTTACATCAGTCGCCTGGGCCCTCGCGTCGACGAAGCTCCCGTTTGCCCGCCTCTTGTGTGTATGCAGGAATACATCGTAGGCGGTGACCGACTCCGGCTCTCTCCCCTCCTTTACCGCCCGTTGTGCCTGCATACGAAATATACGTCGAATTTAATTAACTACGTATATTAATAGTACCGAATTTAATAGTGAAATGAATTTGCGGTATCTCACCAAATCTGCACGCGTCGCTGCGTGGGGCCTTGAACCTCCCGTATGCAGACCAGCGGCCTGTCTGCTCGCTTTCGCTTTCTCTGATTTCTCCCTGTACTGAGCAGTATTCATCTTATCCAACATCTGCTCGTAGTACTCCTCCCGGAGCCACTTCTTCCTCGAATGCGCCGTACGAACGTCGTACACCGCATCCCGTATCTTCTTCCCGGCGGCGGCTTTGTAGGCCTTGCGAATCAACTCCTCGCGATGGGGGGGCCACCAGAACGTCGTCTGACATACAAATTAAATTATCACGTAATTAAAAAATTAGTGGATTAAAGAATAATTAATAATTAACCAAAAGATATATATATATATACCTTCATCTCCTCGAGCCAGACGTACTGCATGTTCTGAGGCACCTCAGAAAAATTGAGGTAGGGGCCATGGTAGTTTTTCCGGATAATTTGCCCGAGTATCCGGGCAGCATCATACGGGAAAAACCTACAAAGAAGCAAAGACTGGATTATTAACTTGAATAAATGAAACAAATTTAATAAATTAACTTAAATTTACTTACGTATCACCCGCGGGCCATAGCTCTCGTCGGTTCTCGCCTATCGGCCTCTCTGGAGGCGTCGGAGGATCCGCGGGTCCGCGGATGTACTCACCGGTAGCAGGATGAAGCTGAATCCGGGGGTACTCCGGAGCCCACCCTGTAGTAACTGATGGTGTATGAAGGTAGCGCAGAGATAGCCTGACAAAGTCTTTGCATGCTTCTTCGGTCCCAATGCCAAATAACGAATGCTCTCATTTATGAGTGTTGTTTCAGGCAATAAAACCTGTAAACATGTATTGATAATTTAAATATTTTAGCTGCATATATTTTAATGGTAGCCGCATAACATATTATCTCAGTTACTTACGTATTTACGAAACCAGGACGGAAAGGTACAATCAACCTCTCTTTGAAGTCCCTCATCTGTAATATATGGTGTCCTCATTTTGACTTCACCTCTAAATACACTGTTAGAGAGAATAAAAATAAGTGTAGTCACTTAATTCACCAAATTAGAGATTATAACGAGGCGTAGTCACTTACTTCTCCAAATCTCTCACTTCTTGTATGTCACGATTTAACAAGACATATCGGTGAGCGGTATCATACTCATCGTCGGTCAACCATCGTTTCTTACTAGCCCCAATAGGCTTGCCCCTTAAATTGAATATACCTCCATCCTCAACGTCTTCTTCATTCCTTTGAGGTCTATTTTGATTTGTCTCGACATGAGTATCGAAATAAATGGAGCAGAAATTTGACACCTCCTCGATAAGATATGATTCACATATCGAAGCCTCTATATGAGCCTTATTGCCAACTTTCTTCTTTAGATGGTGTAGGTACCTAAAGAGACAAATTATCTTGAGAATTAACAATGAATTATAAAATCCACTTAAATTTCACTTAAATTATATCGATTTTTATTTACCTTTCAAAGGGGTACATCCATCGATAATGAACAGATGCACCGACACGGGCTTCGTATGCTAGATGAATCGGTAGATGCTCCATGCTGTCGAAAAAGCCCGGTGAAAATATTTTCTCTAACTTGCAGATTGTTAAGACAATCTTCTCCTCAAGTTGTACCATATGTTGCACCGTCAGCTTAGTTGAACAGATATCCCTGAAGAATATAGACAGCTCGGCCAACGGAACCCATACAGCAGAAGGCAACAACTCTCTCAAAGCAATGGGCAGTAATCTTTCCATAAACACGTGGCAGTCGTGACTCTTCATTCCCGTTAGCTTGCGTTCATTGAGATCAACGCATCTAGACAAATTCGAAACATAGCCGTCGGGAAATCTTAAATTAGATATCCACTTGCAGATTATTAATCTATCTTCCTTGCTCAATGTGTATGGCGCTATAGGCTTACTTAATTGTCCACCAGCACCCCTTTGTATCAAGTTCAGATGAGGACGCTTGCATATCTCGGCTATGTCTTGTCTTGCTTTTGGATTGTCCTTCGTCTTTCCTTTAATATCCATGACGGTATTGAAGACATTATCGAACACGTTCTTTTCGATATGCATGACATCAAGATTATGCCTTATAAGATTATCTTTCCAATAAGGCAAGTCCCAGAAGATACTTCGTTTGGTCCAGTTATGGCTTTGTCCGAACCCCTCGACACGATGGTTCGATGGATCTTCCATTGCGGTGGGCAATTCCTTTACAGCTTCCCAAATATCGTATCCCGAAAATCTGGCAGGAGGTTGAGAAAATTCTTGTTTTCCATATCTGAACGCGTCTTTATTCTTTCTCCAAGGATGGGTCGCGGGCAGAAATTGACGGTGACAGTCAAAGAAAGAAGTTTTTCCTTCATGCCTAAGGCGGAACGCCTTACTATTTTCCATGCATATCGGACAAGACATGTTGCCGTGCGTACTCCATCCCGACAGCATACCGTATGCTGGAAAATCATTGATTGTCCACATGAGTGAAGATCTCATCTGAAAGTTCTGTTTCCTGGAAATATCATAGGTCGTGACGCCGATCTCCCACAGCTGTTTTAGCTCATCCACCAACGGCTGTAAATATATATCGATGTTCTTCGTCGGATTTTTAGGACCGGGTATGATAGCTGTCAGAAACATATAAGGAGTCTTCATACACATCCATGGTGGCAGATTGTAAGGGGTAAGAATGATCGGCCAGCATGAGTACTGAGATCCCGACTGTCCGAAAGGGGCGAAGCCATCAGCACATAGCGCCAGGCGTACATTTCTAGGCTCTGCAGCAAAATCTGGATGACACAAATCAAAATGTTTCCACGTCTCTCCATCCGAAGGATGTGACAATTCTCCTTCGTCCTTTATGCGTTCTTTGCTGTGCCACGTCATGTGTTCTGCTGTATTTAGAGACATATACATCCTTTGTAAGCGCTTCGTGATCGACAAGTAATGCATATACTTGTAAGGACGTCGTTTTCTAGTCGACTTTTCTTTTCCCTATACTGGCTTGTAACGATCCGCATTACAGAAGCTGCAACTTTCTGATACGCAATTCTCTTTGTAGTATAACATGCATCCGTTGCGACAACAATCTATCTTCTCGTACCCCAGTCCCAGTTGTCGGACCATCATCTTTGACTTGTAGAAGTTTTTTGGTAGCTCTTTTGATTCCTTCGGTAACACCTCCTTGATTACTTCTGTGATCCGATTATAGCAAGCTTGTGGCAAGTTAAAATCAGACTTTATGTTCAACAACCGCATCGTCACTGACAGTGCGGAATGAGTCTCACAACCAGGATATAGAGAAGTATCTGCGTCCTGAAACATGTCATAGAACTCCTTCGCCTCGGGATTAGGATCTTCCGGATCAAAATTAGGCCCTGTCGTATCATACACCATATCTCGTGCAAGGTTCTGCAGATCTCCATAATCAACAGAGCATCCGTGGTCTTCGATGACATCCGTTGCAGCATTATCATCAAAAGCATAAGTAGCAGCTTCCGCAGCCTGTCTTTCCGAATATAGTTCACCTTGCGATGACCATAGGCCGTAATTACGTACGAAACCCTTACGGGTCAAATGATCTCTCACAGTCACCACTTCTTCGTAACGTCTATTGTGACATTTAACACATGGACACTTAATTTTGTTACCGTCCATGTACTGAGCTTTGCTCATTGCATAATTAAGAAATACTTCCACGCCTGTCTGAAAATCGTCACTTACACCAATTCTACTCTCGTATTGCCGTTTGTACATCCATGTACGATCAACAAAATAACGACTCATCCTCAATTTGGATGTAAAAATCTGTATCGTAAGACAAACTAAACATAAGAATAGCCCGATACCGATACTCATAAATTTGGATTAGGGTTAGGATGTTAGATATAAGTGAACTAGGTGATGTAGAGTACAATATAGGGAACTGTGAATGGACTGAAAGTTGCACATGAGAAGGTTCAATGAAGGGCCCATAAATGGGTTCACATGATAAGTTAGTAAGAATCCACATCACTATACATACTCCCCCGTCTCAGGAGTGTGTCTGGCTCCTATTTAGAACAGCACAGGTCACAACATGTCCAGAATAGCAAAACAGAGCTCTACAATGTATATCGGTATCGGACTATTCCTACGAGTATTGGTATCGGCGATATCAATACTCATGTGAATAGGAGATTGCAATATAAGTCTAAGCTATCTAGCTAACATGTATACTTGCATTTACATTGTATCATAACTTGTATCTAGTTACCTTGCTAATCATGTATATACTCTTAACATATATGTGAAGACACTATACTAACATGTATTTAAATCAAGGTTCAAAGTATCGGTATCGGAATCGGTATCGGACTATATATTCCTACGAGTATTGGCATCGGCGATATCAATACTCGTGTGAATAGGAGATTGCAATATAAGTCTAAGCTATCTAGCTAACATGTATACTTGCATTAACATTGTATCATAACTTGTATCTAGTTACCTTGCTAATCATGTATATACTCTTAACATATATGTGAAGACACTATACTAACATGTATTTAAATCAAGGTTCAAAGTATCGGTATCGGAACCGGTATCGGACTATATATTCCTACGAGTATTGGCATCGGCGATATCAATACTCGTGTGAATAGGAGATTGCAATATAAGTCTAAGCTATCTAGCTAACATGTATACTTGCATTTACATTGTATCATAACTTGTATCTAGTTACCTTGCTAATCATGTATATACGCTTAACATATATGTGAAGATACTATACTAACATGTATTTAAATCAAGGTTCAAAGTATCGGTATCGGAATCGGTATCGGACTATATATTCCTACGAGTATTGGCATCGGCGATATCAATACTCGTGTGAATAGGAGATTGCAATATAAGTCTAAGCTATCTAGATAACATGTATACTTGCATTTACATTGTATCATAACTTGTATCTAGTTACCTTGCAATATAAGTCTAAGCAATCTAGTATTGGTATCGGCGATATCGGTAGTATCGGCGGTATCGGATCGAAGTATCGGATTTTTTTGGTATTGGAAAACAAATAATTATTAATAAATTATTTACATTTAAAAACATATAATTTATACATTTAGGCATAATTTTAAGTGTTTTAAGTATTATTTCTTAGTAGTTTTGAAATTAAATGAAATTAAATTAAATAAAATAGTATTATTTCTTAGGATCGGGACATGCCAAACCGTATCCGTATCGGGGAATGCAACCCATTCCCCACCCCCCCCGACCCCCCTGCCCCCATTCAACACCCCCCCCCCCCCGACCCCCCTGCCCTCTCCATTACCCACCCGCCCCTCGACCCCCCTGCCCCCATTCCCCACCCCCCCGACCCCCCTGCCCTCTCCACCCCCCACCCCCCGCCCCCCGACCCCCGACCCCCCTGCCCCCATTCCCGACCCCCCCCGACCCCCCTGCCGCCATTCAACACCCCCCCGACCCCCCTGCCCTCTCCACCCCCCACCCCCCCGACCCCCCTGCCCCCATTCCCCACCCCCCCGACCCTCATTCCCCACCCCCCCCACCCCCTGCCCCCATTCCCCACACCCCCCCGACCCCCTGACCCCATTCACCACCCCCCCCCCGCCCTCTCCACCCCCCGCGAAGCCGACCCCCCCCCCCCACTCCCCCCCCGGCCCCAAAACCCAAAATTAGAGAAAGAGAGAGAGAGAGAGAGATACCTGGTAGAGAGAGAGAGAGAGCCGCGAGAGAGAGAGAGAGAGAGAGCCGCGCGCGAGAGAGAGAGAGCCGCGAGAGAGAGAGAGAGTTTTGGGGGGAATGAAAAATTCCCCCCCGTCGGTTCAATTTAAGTTAGGGCACAGAACCTAGCGACGGAATAGCGACGGAATAAATTAGTCGCTACACCGTCGCCAATTAAAAGGTGTTTTCCGACGGATATATCCGTCGCCAGTTAGTCGCTAAAGTTCCCGCCAATGTTTTAAAGATTTTGCCGCCAACATTTGCGACGAATAAGCGACGAAAACGAATCCGTCGCTAACGTTCGTCGACTTAGCGACGGAAACCCGACATATTTTAACATTTAAAATTAGAAAAAATTATGTTATGTTGTCTGTCGCTAATCCGTCGCTAAGATGTCGGAAACTGGTCGCTATTAGCGACGAAATCCGTCCGTCGCTAAACTTCCGTCGGTAAAGTGGGGTATTTTAGTAGTGTTCTAAAGTCGATGTCTTTCTAGTAGCTTCATGGTAGATGACAGATACAGTGGATCCGACACATTGTAGTTACTTGGTGACATCAATTTATGGAAACCAATTTGATATGCTAAAGCACATGGATGTAAAGTCTTTAGTTATTTGCTTAGCTAATTTTTCTACTTAAGTAATCATGTTTATCATATTTGTTATGTTTTTGACATCAAATAGGTTCAATAGTTACCTTACCGACATGACGATAATTCTACTGACCTACAGAGAACCTTCTACAATTACAGCCTGCATAGGTATTACGTCATATACCACAACATCATCATGTTTCACTATGTTGATCATGTTATGCGATAACTCGGGATGAAATAAATAATTCATGAGAAGACACCATGTTTGAGCCGTGGTAGAGGAAATGCATTTGCAATAGCCCATTCAATGATTCCTTGTTAGAATTCCAAATTTTAGACATATGACATGGCACAAATATATTAACAGATAACAAATATGGATGACAATTAGTTATTAATGATGAAATTTAATTAACGATGAATGTGTGTTATGCCCATATTTTGTTTAAATAATGCAACACTTGGTGATATAGCTTACCGATGTTGGTAGGGAACCCCGCTTGTAAGCAACATATATAGTTTATAGATACGAGGAGTTTCGATTCCAAAATTGAGACATAAATGATTCTAGCTTGCATTCATTTTATGAACATATGAATGGGATAATACATGTTATTTTATTTAATAAGTATTTTTTAATATAGAACATGTCATTTTTTTACAAAATTTGAAATTTTAAGTTTCTCTAGTGCAATAAATATTACAAAACCAACAAATTGAAAATAAGCAAGCAGTTCTACAAGAATTTTGGGTAATTTTCAAATGGACTCCAAGAGACCATGATGCCTCCATTAAATAACTTGTCAGATTATCCTGCAGATTGGGTTATGCATAAAAATCATGAGCACACTACGTTAGGTTGGCGATGTAATGCCCAGTTCCGTACAGTGTATTATGCTGAGTCATTGACTCGAAGAGTTGTGTTGATCCGATTAAGTATCAATGTGAATCGATACAAAAGATTCGTAGACCCAAAATATGTATCGATGCAAATCGATGCGAAGAGTTACGTTGACCCGAGGAACGCGTCGAGTAAGATCGATGCAAGTGTTAAGTTGGCCCGAGAGAAAGTATTGAGTTGGTTTGAAGATTCTAAGAAATTGAATCGATGTAACGTACAAGTCCATTTCAAACGAATATTGATTTTAGTTGGTTTCATGTACAGGATATACGTTTTCGCTAAAATATAAAAGGTTGACATTTTATCTTATTTACAACGAGGTCCGCAAAACCAAATCGTCGTCTTGCCACGGACTGAAGCATAGGCACGGTAGGCCAAATCGGTAGGATAATTCAATGAAGCACGAAGTGCTCGAATGGCCAAGTCAGAAGAGTTGGTCGTGCAACAAAGTTATAAAATCGAGCCGCATCGGCTCGGCAAAACGATAAGGCGTATCGGCTTAAGGTGTGAGGACTTTGACTCTTCTTTTGTAGTCCGTCGTGCCTAATTAGAATGTACCGTTGTATGCTAAGTCAACATATCAAGTCCACGGGCATGGCTCGAAGGAGAGAAATCGCAGTGCGTATCGAACACTAGATAGATCAATTGAAATAAAACGTACATCAAATATACGAGTCCCTATTGAACATTGAATATCACAAAGGCGAGTGCCTCAGTGTGCAAGCCATAAGAACATGAGATAACTGTATCGACGAGTGCCTCAGCGCACGTCATTCATGCCCCCGTGCACGAGTTAGTATACTAGAATATTGAAAGACTATATCGGCGCGAGTGCCTCACTTCATGAGTAATAGAACATTGAATACCCTATCGAGGCGTAACTCATTTGCACGAGTCGGAAGAAAGGAACATAAGTCTAAAGCATTAAATACTAAGGCGTAGAACATGGAAATACTAAATCGAGGCGCATATCGAATGCGCGAAGCAATGAATGTCGAATAACTATATCAAAGCGTGCGTACGTGCATGAGACATACCAAAGATGACTTCATGGGAGAAGAGAATAGTTGTGGCACGAATGTGACAGAACTGTTGAATGTGGCATGGTGCCTCGATATGTTTATGGCCTTCGAGGCGTTCGTTGATAAACATTGAGTTGGGGCATTGTGCCAATTGAAATAGAGATAGGCGAATTGTTTGGTTGTATGAAAGATAAGATAGGTTGCATGGTCAAATGGACTTAAAGATATATAGCCCGTGCACGGGTTTTAACTTTTCTCAAATGTGTATGCCAGGGCTGGGACCATTCGGCCTAGGAGGGACTGCAAGATAATCGATATTGTTGGTGCACTTCATTAAGACGGTTTGTGACCTGCTATTGATGTAATAAGCCACTTACACGAGTAATTCGAGGGTCCTCTGATGTTTAGGTTAGCAACCGTACAGAGTGATCACTGTCTTATATATATGATTTAAGAAATATAAATCCATTCTGGATCGGAAAGCCAGTGACCTTCGTATAGTTTAAAGAACGGTGGACTGAAAGTGCAAGCACACAGAGATCCTGCATAGAGCACTTATAACATGACAGAGAAGAAACGAAGTGTATTTACCTTGCATCGGTGTAAGAGAGAGTGCGTCGATGTTGGTAAGAAGTCACGAAACAACACGAGAGTGGTATTGGTTGCCTGCTTGCTTATACGAATCTAATAACATGCTTGCCATCATAACATATTTTTCTGCTTTCGAATATGTCACGAAACTCACCCTAAGCTAAGGATAGAAAGATCACTAACTTGTATGCTGCATGATTCAATACACTACTTAATGTCGGTTTAGCAAAGTGGGTCTTTGATCAGTACAACGAGGACGAAAGTACTAATCTCCCACTAATTTGCTCACAAGTTCGAAAAATGGTCTGCTCGCGGCAGAGCTTTGCTTGAATGTTGTAACACCCAGTTTTCCAGAAGAGAGTAATTTTAAAATTTTATAATTATAATTATTATTTAATGATATTTATTTCATATTATGATTTTTAGTAATTTTTAATTATTTTAAACTATTTAAAATCATGATTTGTGATTTTTGGTGTTTTGCTAGTGAACAGTAGAGACTGCCTACCCTAGAGCCTAGCTATGTGATTAGGGTATTTTGACATTTTTAGGGTTATTTGGATTTATTATAATTTATTTGAATTTATGGGAATTTTTAGAATTTATTTTAGAATTGTTTGAATAAGGGTTGACTAGGTTGACTTTGACTAGCAATGACCATGGTAGACCAACCTAGGAGCTAATCCTAGTTGAGTTTGGACTTGATTAGGTTATGCAACCCTAGTTAGACTAGAGTTGACCCATGGTGTTGTTATTTGACTTAAGTTAGATTATTAAGTCATAAGCCATGACTTGTGGTTGCACCTTAATAAATAACTTAGCCTTAAAAGCCCATAGGCCCACACCACTAGCCAAACCCTAACCCTAACAAGTCTTGGCCAGCCACATAACCCTTATTGGGAATCCCTTCCTATAAGTATCCTCTTAGAAATTAGGGCTAGCCTCTTAGGAAGAACAAAGCTTTAGGAAGAGGTATTTTCCCAACTTTAAAAATTCATAGAAATTCCATTTTATCTCCTTTTTCTCTCAAACAAATTGTAATAGATTCTAATTTAGGTATACCTGCTGTTCATGGAGAGTAATCTCAGGTTTGGATGAATTTGGAGAGTTTTGGCTAACAAGGAGAAACCCCCATTTGGAGCTTTTTATTGGAATTTTAACATATAGGTAAATCCCTATTCTCTTCACCAAATTTTGATTTCTTTGCATGGTTAGGAAGCCTTAGGTGTCCTCTCTCTGTTGGTATAGGTTTTGCAAAGTTTTGTGTCCGTTTCGTGTCCGTATCGGACACGTATCCAATGGAATGCCTAGGGGTTTGTAGAAATGCCACATAGGAATTTAGTTTATTGTTTTAGGAATGTTTTTGATTGAAATGATAGATCTAAGTGTTGTTTTTAGGTTTTTATGAGACTGAGCTTGTAATTGTGTCGTGTCGTGTCGAGATCTGGACACGAACACGCTGTTCTGACATGGTGCACATTGCCCTGCTACTCGGGGGCAATTACTCACTAGACACGACACATCTGGACACGAAATTTGGTGTGGACACTGTTTAGGTGACTGACACGAGGCTCACAAATTCTTGTGGTATTTTGTTTAGTGGTTTAGGAGAAATTTGGCCCGCACTATTCGTGCCTAGGTGGAACACACGCACAGACACGCGACTGACACTGATGTCGTATCTCACCTTGACACAGTTTGAACACGATTCAGGGTGGTGATCCCCTAGCCCTATCCTAGGCGAACCTAGGTACACACCCACATGTTGTGTCGTGTCGTGTGTCGTACCCTAGACACGAGTGCACACGTGCACGAGACAGCGTGTCTGTGTGTGCACGAGAGTGGTTCACAATATTTGGACACGCCGTATCTGGCATGGGGCGACACGATACGACTCTGGGGACACGAACACATGTGGGGGTTTAATTATCAGCCTTTTAATTGTAATATTAACATGTTTTGATTCATTAATTTCATGTTTTTCCAATCTCTGATACAAGAAGAGTAACCGAGTTTGCAATGCAGTTTTTTTTCCTGTTTAATTCCATTTTCACTATGTTAATTCGAGTGATAACTTGTTAATTAAGTTCATGTATACATGTAGTTGTAATCTAAAATCACTTCCCTCATTTTGTGTTTATTTTCGAGCCATAATCCTCATGTCCCAGCCTCCTGAACTCGAATACTGAGTTCATACCATTTCTTCATGTTTTATGATATTATTCAAACCCAGTTATATGTTGCTACAGTTGATGCAATGTTGGGTTGGGATTTTATTCATTAACCATTATAGACTCTCCATGGTTGAGGCCTTAACCTATGTATATACATGTGTTTCCCATTCGAATGATAGTGTAATGCATTTCCATATTAAATTCCTAAATGAACATTGCATGTTAAGTTAAAATCCAGAACCTTAGTTGTATGTTGACACTGTCACACATGGTCCTGCCTACACACAAATGCACATTGTATGGTACACTAAAACTGAGATTTTGACTTGGGTTGAATGTAAAACTGTAGACTGAATGGTCTTAAACCTGAGAACCAATCTCTAATATCTGAGAATGAAGAGTTGATATCATGAGATTGATGAGTGTTTATTCATGTAAAACTGTTTTCCTTTCCCTTTCCTAACTAACTGAGTATTAACACTCACTGTCCAATTTTGGACTGAAATGATTGCCACATACTTGTTGTCACTCCTGTACACACACATGGACTGATATTTCCTGAGAACATATGCATTGCCCTATTTTACTGAGAACCACCTGAAGACTGAGATCAGTGTTCTGAAACTGAGTTGGGTTTGATATTCAAATCCTGGAATTGGATATGGGCTTTGGTTATTTTAAATAGGTTCTAATATATGAACTAATGTGGTTATGTTAAACTGAAATTTAGATAGGTTCAAATGTAAACTGAGATTTACTAAACATGTTAACTGAACACACACACATGCCACACTCTTCACACATGTCACTGATTTCCTTTCCTTCTTCAGTTGTATTTAGTTCCTTCACTGATTTCAGGATATTTGTATCATGAACTTCACTGTTTGTATGAATGTTTTGTTCATTTATTTAACTGTCAATGCCCTGCTAGCCAACTGATTTCACTTGACTGAGATTTTGATTTCATTTTCCCTTTCGAAATTTGCTATAACCTAAACCTTAATGAATGTTAAATTCTTGATTAACTGTTAAATATTGATTCCTTTGAACTGTAAACTAATTTCTTTGTCACTGTTTCATTCCTAAAACCTGGAATTGTTCATGTCACTGTTTCATTCCTCTTAACTGCAACTGTATTGGACTGAATTTCTAATACCTGGATTTCCTTCCCTATATCACTGTATTGTAAAGGTTTAAATCCTTAAACCTGGAATTCTGATTTTCCTTTTGTATTCACTGTTTTCAAATGAATTGTTATTGCATTTTCCATTTTTCCTGAGATTCACTTTGTTCCTAAAGCACATCACTGTTTTCAGGATCACCCACTTGTCTCACTTGACACCACACTGTCTCATGACACAAACACCCTCTTTCACTCTCTTGACACACCCACACTCTTTCCTTTCCCTCTCTACATCTATATATATATATATGCATATATAATCAACTTGTATATACATATCTAGTATGACTTGTAATGTTAGGTTTTATAGATGTGAGCATGTAAATATATGCAATATGAGGCAATATATATGTATGAGCGCATATGTGTTTTAATGTAATTCACAAACATGTAAGAATGAAGGTAAATGACTAATGTAATGTAATACAAGGTATATAGGAAAGCATGAATGTATGAATAAGTATGTATGTATATAATTATGTATGTATGATATATGCAAATGTGTGTTGATAATGGCTTGTGATGATGTATGGTGTTTAGGCTAGACTTGATTAGGGTTAAATAGACTAGTATAGACTAGGGTTAGACCTATAATGGCTTGTTGACCATAGTTGACCTAGTTTGACTTTTAAAGGTTGACCAAGAGTTGACTTGGGCCTAGATTGACCTAGAATCATGTAGAATGCATAGTAGGATTTCATTATATCATTTCAGACTTGTTGTGACCTGTGTCGTTCTGATTAGGAGCCAGACACCTCTCCTCGGACAGTACATTTCATCCGTACACTCAGATACATGCGTGTACATTCTCTGATCATTTCATATCCTGCTTAGAATTATTTCCTGCATTAAATTACTTTACTTGATACTGTCACGTTGGTCACACGGATTAGTACTATATGGATCCTTTCTTGAGATGTTATCCCTTCAGGGAGCATCGGGGTACTCTATGTTCTGTGCGTTTCACTTACATAGCGTATCACTATGCTTCTTTGGTTCTTTGATCACTTGTGACATATATCCATATAATCACAGAGTCTTCTTTGAATTCTTATCCCATTTATGGGACTACTATGTACCACCCTTTGGGGGCTTATCACCCTTTGGGAGCTTATCACCCTTTGGGGGCTTATCATCCTTCGGGGGCTTATCATCCTTTGGGGGCATATCACCCTTTGGGGGCTTATCACCCTTCGGGGGCTTACCACCCTTCGGGGGTTGTTATATAGAATCATAACATAACTTGGTTGGATCTTTGGGTATTAATTGGGGGTACGGGGGAGTATAAATAGCCATGTGAACAATTCCAAAGTAGAATTGCCATGTAGGCCTCTTTAGTATAGCCATGTACAAATCAAGTCGTTTACATGTCGACTTTGTGCTCTAAATCACTAGTCACTGGTAGCTCTTTACTTATAGTAGATATTTCTATTACAGTTCTCTCTTTCTGTTTACATACTGCATTTCTTCAGTATATATATCTTACTTTACAGCATGATTATATTTTCTAACCTGCTATGAACTGTTGAGATGCATTGTGCTCGCTCCTATCCTGACTGGACCTGTTGAAAATATTACAGAGGACGAGGAGGAGGCCTGTGAGGATACCTTCTATGGGACAGCTCTAGCTGACGGCTGTACCCTACTGCCTAGACTAGTTTAGTTAGGCCTTATCTTATTTTTATGTTGTCTTAAGACTGTTTAGCTAGAATTTATTTCTGTTCAGAGATGTTGAGTTGTATATACTCTTTTATATTCAGTAGCTGAGATATGTACTCTGGATATTTGCTGGGATATTATCTTAAACTATTCTATCTTCTGTATTTTCGTGAGTTCTATATCATATCGTGCTTTCTTCTTCCTTAGTTGTGATTGAGTTCATTTACTACTATGTCACCCCCATTCGGGGATTATAAACTGCTTAGTATTATATTGCTAGACGTATATTGACCTAGGACATCGTTCTACTGCCGACACTACGGCGTAGGCTGGACGTTGTTACGTTCTCGTACCCTCACAGTGGGTGTGGGTCGTGACAAATGTACTGAGACATGGAATACCATAGCGTATTGAGGCATGCGACCGTATTGACGCTCTGACTTGCAACGGATGATGCAGCCGAGATATAGAAGACATGATGTATATATGGAACGATAAAATCCTTTGTGGGCAAGAGAGAACCTGAGTGTTGTAGCCAATCTGGCAAATTTAGTTGGGCTATTGAAATCCTTTGTAACCTCCGTTCATTTATAGAATATAGAGAATTGTTTCGTATACTCTGCTTTCTTCTATTGCTAACATCAAACCAAAGATAACCATTTGAGATCTTGTCATCTTTTCTTGTACGAGTGCAACTCCATACTCGTATTACATCATGCCCCAATGAGGATGAACGATTCAGATAAATCGATGCGAGGGCGAGCGATTTTCTGGGTCGGGGCGTGACAAATTGATATCAGAGCTCTAGGCTCAATTTTCTTAGGACACTTGCTTCGTTTTAATTCTAAAAAGTTGTCCACCATCATGAAATGACTCTTGACTCTACTCGATGTTGCACTGGATATTTTATACAATAAGTCTAATACAAATCGTGTAATTTTTTCGCATGTATTTTGGAAACTACATGATGGTTGCTAAGGAAGTCGTGAAATGTTTACTACATTGAGTGCAATGAGCCATGAAAGTTGGTTGCATTGATGAGTTAAATGTTTCAATACAGCAGTCCGTATGAAAAATGTTGGCTGCATCGATATAACAAAAATTGTAGGATGTGTTGCATGAATTGTAACGAGTTGATTATGAATGTTGCGTTTCAGTGAACATGAAAGTTAAAAATTGGATGTGTTGAATGGATTCGACTAGTGGCTTTGAATATTAGAAATAAAGCATTGCACGTGATGCAACGGAGGACACTGAATTAAAATATTGCACGAGATACAACGGAGGGTACTGAATTAAAATGTTGCACGAGATACAATAGAAGAAACTAAATTAAAATGTTGCACGAGATACAATAGAGGAGACTGAATTAAAACATTGCACGAGATATAACGGATGAAACTTAAATAATACGTTGCACGAGATACAACAGATGAGACTGAAATCGTAAGTCAATGAGAATGAGTCATTCGTTGCGCACCGAACCTGTGTTGGCAAATAAGTACATTGGCCGAGTTATGTTAGACTTTGATTTTATCAAAAAGTTACAGTTGTGATCGGCATGATCACTGCAGAAATCGTAAGTCGGAATAGATTGTTGGTTCATACTGAGTATGACGCGAAGGAAAGAACTTGATTTTTGAGTGGTATATGTCATACCACATATACAATAGGTGGCTTGATTCTGAGTGGTATAAGGAATACCACTTGTGCGATGGATTGCATCGACGCGTTGTGAGAATTACGGAAGGTTTGTTCGCACCGGATGGAAGAGTACCGAGACTCGATTGGAAATTTGTATGATGGTATGTTGGTGCAAGTGTTCTTCGATAATCGGTTTGAGCGATAGGGTGGTGACTCGTATCAATGAATGATACGTCGGACGAATGAAAAAAATTGTAAGTCGGTCGAACGATCGAGACTTACGAAATGATTAGCCTTGATGCAATAATCGGATCGATGGGATAGGAAACTTGAACTTATAAACGAGTCACACGACTTGTGATCTCGATAGAAATGTTGGGCGAGGCGAATCGTAATCGAATCGCATGACTTGCAATCTCGATAAAAATATTGGACGATGCAAATTATAATCGGATCGCCCGATGTGCGACTTCGGTAAAGAATTGGTTGATGCGGGTAAATAGTATCTAAGAGATAGTTGGTTACGTTGAGGCGAAACTCATTTGAGTACGACTAAAATACGCAAAACTTAGAGGGCATGATCGTTTAATCGAGGGTTCGATGTTGGATAATCGGTAACTCGGTTACACGATCAAAGTATAGCGGAATGCGGCGAATCAAAAAACGAGTTAATACATATGGAAATGTTTATAGTGAACTTGTATGTATGCAATATGACCTAAAGTCGATGTTGACGCAGATTCAAATTTAACCCTCGTGCTATCGAAAATGATATTACCTATCAAAATCGATACGCAAGGAAACGTAAGCACGATATGAGAATACAAAACAGAGCGGGCTTACGATATCATAATTTTTGGGAATAGCAATTCGAGAATGTCGAACTGGTTGATCGTAAACCTTGCGATTGATCAGGCGAGACCGTAAAGTTATCGACGATTATTTTGATATGTATAGCATCTCGGATGTCGACCGTAGGTAGATAGACTCAAACTCAATACGAGTAGATATTTTATAAATTTTAGAATCATCGACGGTAATGCATGACTTTACTCGGAGGATAGTGTGCCTTAGTTGCACAAATAGAAATCATTTTATTCAGATTTGGGTTGTCGTATAGAAATCATTGGAACGTGACTTGGCTCCAAAATAATATAGTATGGTTCGAACTGTCCTTCGTTAATGATCTACAATTATCGAGCGTAGTTTCGGAGCAGCTGACCCTAGAAGACTTAATCGCCAAATCAAAGTGAATATTGCAGACCCATAAAATGACCCATATAATGTCGCTTATGAATCGTGTGGTGCACGTTGATGATAATTCTAAGTGATCGAATGATTATTTCGGAAATTAATAGAACAACTTCGGTCGAGATAGACATAGTCGGATTTGATAATTGATCGAATGAATACTCGAATGAGTATATTGGTTGATGATCAAAATAAAAATTTTACCAAACAAACATGGTGATACGAATAAAAGATTACGAGAATCATGCTATGCACGAGAGCGAAAGGTAAGGGAATGACTTTCGAATTGTGTTGTTAGACTTGGATTCACCTAGCAATTGAGCTTGCGTGAATCGAACTTAGATTCGTTGTTGTGAGATAGACAAATTCAAATTTTGGCTAAAAAAATTTTACTCGATAGGAATCAAACATAAGATGTGTCGCAAAGACCTTCATGTCAAAGTGATCGTTGCCTTTGAGCATCGTCGACTCGAATTGAAATTTTGTGTCAAATAGATTGTGGCCTTTGTGCAATATCAATTTAAAATTGCGCCGGAAGAATCTAAGCACGGTGTCTAGGTAAGTCACCTAGCGGGCGTAGTCCTGAATGTTGATACATTTGTAAGTCAACAAAGAAAAATCGTATTGAGATGAGTTGCATAGCCAGACTTTAGAAATAGTTGGACAGCGACTTCGAACGCAAGGCATTGCGAAGGATCGTTGCGATCGGATGTGCGACGACTTGACACAATGCATGGTATTGATGGTCAGTGCAAAGACTTACGAAAATAAGAAATGCAATTTTTGAATCGCATGCAATGACTTTGTTGAATGAATCACGTATGTATCAAATATACAGATATGATAAAATTTTGAGAACAGTCGCTAATGATAAGTCCGATCGAGAGTACGATATGGCAAGCATAGGATTAAAATTTATCTGTCAGCTTTGTTCCAATTTTTTACCACTGGGCTTGGCTGAAATATATATATTTTTGGGATGCCTTGAATAGGTGTACGATTCAAATCAAGTTGTATACTAAATTCAAATTGAGCTGCAGGAAAGACTGAAAGTTAATGAAAGCTTGTACGAGTGTTTGAAATGGAACAACAATAACTGGGCGAGATTATGAACGGATCTGGAGAAACACTTGAATTGAGTGTTGGTTCCGGTTCGAGGACGAACCTTATTTTGAGTGGTATATTATGTAATTCTCCTCTCCGCATGCTGTATTATGCTGAGTCGTTGACTCAAAGGGTTGCGTTGACCCGATTAAGTATCGATGCGAATCGATACAAGAGATTCGTAGACCCAAGAAATATGTATCGATACGAAGAGTTACGTTGACCCGAGGAACGCATCAAGTAAGATCGATGCAAGTGTTAAGTAGTCCCAAAAAAAAGTATTGAGTCGGTTCGAAGATTCTAAGAAATCAAATCGATGCAACACACAAGTCCGATTCAAACGAATATTGATTACAGTTGGTTTCGTGTGCAGCCTATAAGTTTATGCTGAAAAATAAGAGGTCGGTATTTTGCCTTATTTACAACGGGGTCCACAAAACCAAATCGTCGCCTTGTCATGGACTGAAGCATAGGCACGGAAGGCCAAATCGGTCGAATAATTCAACGAAGCATGAAGTGCTTGAATGGCCAAGTCAGAAGAGTTGGCCTTGCAACAAAGTTATAAAATTGAGCCGCATCGGCTCAGCAAAATGACAAGGTGTATCGGCTTAAGGTGGGAGGACTTTAACTCTTCTTTTTTAGTCCATCATGCCTAATTAAAATATACCGTTGTATGCTAAGTCAACCTATCGAGTCCAGAGGCGTGGCTCGAAGGAGAAAAATCGTTGTGCGTATCGAACACTAGATAGATCAATTGAAATAAAATGTACATCAAATGTACGATTCGCTATTGAATATTGAATATCACAAAGGCGAGCGCCTCGGTGCGCAAGCCATAAGAACATGGGATAACTATATCGACGAGTGCGTCAGCGCACAAGTCATTCATGCCCCGGGCACGAGTTAGTATGCTAGACCATTGAAAGACTATATCGGCATGAGTGCCCCTATGCACGAGCAATAGAACATTGAATACCTATCGGGGCATGCCTTAGTTGCACGAGTCGACGGGAAGGAGCATAAGTCTAACACATTGAACACTAAGACGTAGAACATAAAAATACTGAATCGAGGCATGTATTGAATGCACGACGCAATGAATGTCGAATAACTATATCAAAGCGTGCGTACATGCATGAGACTTACCAAAGATGGCTTCATGGAAGGAGAGAACAATTGTGGCACGAATGTGACAGAACTATTGAATATGGCATTGTGCCGCGATATGTTTATGGCCTTCGGGGCGTTCGTTGATAAACATTGAGTTGGGACATTGTGCCAATTGAAATTGAGATAGGCGAATTGCTTGGTGTATGAAAGATAAGATAAGTTGCATGGTCAAATGGACTTACAGTTATATAGCCCGTGCACGGGTGTTAACTTTCCTCGAACGTGGTACGCCAGGGCACTGGGACCATTCGGCCTAGGAGGAACTGTGAGATAATCGGTATTGTTGGTGCACTTTATTAAGACGGTTTGTGACCTGCACAGTGACCTTCATATAGTTTAAAGAACGGTGGGCTGAAAGTGCAGGCACACAGATCCTGCACAGAGCACTTATAACATGACATAGAAGGAAAGAGGCATATTTATCTGGCGTCGGTGCAAGGGAGAGTGCGTCGATGTTGGTAAGAAGTTACGAAACAACATGAGAGTGCTATTGGTTGTCTGCTTGCTTATGCGAATCAAATAACATGCTTGCCATGATAACATAGTTTACTACTTTCGAATATGCCATAAAACTCACCCTAAGGCAAGGATAGAAGGATCACTAACATGTATGATGCATGATTCAATACACTACTTAATGTCATTTTAGTAAAGTGGATCTTTGATCAATACAACAAGGATGAAAGTACTAATCTCCCACTAGTTTGCTCGCAGGTTCGAGAAATGGCAGAGCTTTGCTTGAACGCGCTGAGGCGTGGAATGCCATAGCGTATTGAGGCGTGCGACCGCATTGACACTCGGACTTGCAATGGATGATGCGACCGAGATATAGAAGACCTGATGTATGGAACGATAAAATTCTTTGCGGACAAGAGAGAACCTGAGTATTGTAGCCAATCTGGAAATTTTAGTTAGGCTATTAAAAGTCTTTGTAACCTCAGTTCATTTATTGAATAAAGAGAATTGTTTCGTATATTCTGTTTTCTTCAGTTGCAAATATCAAATTAAAGATAACCATTTGAGAACTTGTCATCTTGCCTTGTAGTGCAATTCCAAACTCGTACGGCATCACTCCTCAGCGAGGACGAACGATTCGAATAAATCGATGTGAGAATGAACGATTTTCTGGGTCGGGACGTGACAGACGAGGGTCCTTTTCAGCATACTAGTCAGGGCACTTCTTGGTAAGCTGGCGAGGGCACTTTTCAGCAGGCTGGTACGTCTAGAGTGGTTTGAGGACTATGGCTTTAGATTCTATATGTAGATATCGACTCCATCAAGACCGATACCTACTTAGAAGGAGGACTTGGAGGAATTGTGGTTCAAATGAGCTCGAGGAGGAACCTGATGAGGACACGATGCAAATGAGACAACGACTACATCTTAGAACTGGACGTCGTAGGAATTACATGTGACTTAGGGGAGGTTGTTGAGACATGTATCATTTTATTAGCATCAAGACGTTTATCATTTTACTTGCAGATTAACATGTAAATATTTGAAATGTCTTTATTTAGTAGAAATTTGGTTTGAGTTTGCCAAAATAGTTGGAGTAATTATAGGCAAGCGTAAAGTATATGTAATAACCAAAATTTACCTAACTTGATCTCGCTCATTCAAAATTAAAATATAACGACCAATTAACACAAATCAGGAACGAGCCTTGTCTACGAAGCCAAGTCGACAACCCCTAAAACTAACCCTTAAAAAACACTAACCCCGACTGGCCTTGACATTAACCCTAAAAAAATCTTAAACATAACCCCTAACCCTAAAAAAAAAATTCTAACCCTAATCCTAAAAAAAAAACTTTCCTAAAGCAAATTACGATAGACCAAAATCATGCCCGACAAATTGGCAAATTTTTACAAATTTTATCAGTTTATTTGGCAGAATTTTGACATCCAAAAATTTGCCACTCCAAGTGGGGAAATGTTTCTCCCTCCCTAATTTTTCTAAATTTCTTTCTCGACTAATATAATAAAATTATATTATTTCAGGAAAAAAAAATCTGATAATTTTGTGGAAATAAGTGTAAAAGTCGACTCGGATATCTATTTGGATTGAACTTCTCTTGTTTGTTAATCACACCAAGAGCATTTAGTGGCTCTCTTTCTTGTCTATCACACGAAGAGAATAGAGTAGCTCAATGGTCAGTATCAAAATCTTAATCGAAGTTTGCTTATCACACGTAAGGGACTCGATTAGTTCATCCCTAGAATAAACCTCTAATATATTCCAACAAGGAAAAAAAATGGGCACTCTTCACGTCGCGTCACGACAACTACTTATAACATATTATATATATATATATATATATATATATATATATATATATATATATATATATATATATATATATATATATATATATATATGAGAAAGGATCAACATTTTTTTACTTTTGTATCTTCCAAGCATTTCCATGATAGCACCCGTTGGATCTTGTTTAAGTCATTTAATCATAGATATTGAAAAATCAACGGTTAAGATTAGATGACTTAAAAAGATCCAATGGATATATATATATATATATATATATATATATATATATATATATATATATATATATATATATATATATAAAATATACATATATATATATATATAGAGAGAGAGAGAGAGAATAAGGGAGGTAGGGTGCCACCTCACGGGGGGTGTCTACTTGTCACCCCCCATCCTATCATCATGCACATGGGTGCATGATGATAGCATGTGGGAGGTGACAAGTAGACACCCTCCATAGGGTGGCACCTCACCTCCCTCATCCTCATATATATATATATATATATATATATATATATATATATATATATATATATATTTTCTTCAATACATTTCATGGAAAAATTTGTATCGATACATTCCAAATCTGAACCATTGAATGTTCATCCAAAGATTCGGATTAAATAACTTTATATATATATATATATATATATATATATATATATATATATATATATATATATATATATATATATATATTGTGTGTGTGTTTTTTTTTCTTTTCAAAAGTTTATAGCGTTAAACAAATGCATGTCTTAAAGATTACTTAATCCCTCGAGATAATGTGTAACCATGTGTTGCAAGCACGACTGCAGTTTGAGTCTTTGACTAGAGATGAGGTCAAGAGTTTCAAACAACGAAAACTAAACATGCTTGCTAGTGGTTGGACTTATTCCAGAATTAGCAGACAAATATAGATCCAAAATTAACGAGTACGAGCTGGAGTTCTCATTCAGATTTTCCATCCTATCATATGACATGCATCAATGAAAGAATTGACAAGGCAACTCTACGTTAGCACATACGCCACATCGACTTCAGAATGACATGTAGAGCAAGGGTTAGTTTAATTTCTATTGGAAGTGGAACTCATAATGTCTCTCAGCATTTTATTCGACGCACGGAAACCTTTTGTCAACCCACCTGATCAAACCAACCTCTGTATAACGGACACCAAGTACAAATAAAGATAAGTATATGACGATGACTACGTCACCTGGACAAATTCTAACATTTATAACTCATATAAAAATTACAAGATTGACGAAAATTAATGTTGAACCCTTTGTCCTAATAGGTTCAACCCCCTTACCACGTTCAAGAAGATAAAACAGAAGATTACAATTGAGATCACTCACCAACCCGTAGTAATCTCTCTAACCAAAGTTGATGATTCATTGATTAGATCTCCTTCCTCCTCCTGTCTTGGATAGCGAAGTCCTAAGAGAAATGCACGAACTTTATCTTAGATTTTCTGTTGACGAGCACCCCGAATCTCCACTTTTGTGATGTGCTTTGTGCCTCCACCCTCACCCCATATATTTTGGATGAGAAAATCATATTCTAGTCATAATACGATTTTCTAAATAGGTATAAAAATATGAATCCTATTATGCATAAAATAATCCATCAACATCCTATTTTAAATTATAATAAGATTTCCTAAAATAAGAATCATATTATATCTAAAATAACACAATCCCAATTATGTACATTCAAATCTAATCAAATTAAATATTTAACTAGATTTAGATTCCACAAATATGTTATTACCGAATCCAGACTCGACTCTAACAATCTTCCCCTCCAGTCTGATGAGAGGGTATTGACCCCATGGGTCCTTAATTGTACTCCACGCATGTCATCCCACGACAGAATACCTCCTCCCCCATGCCATTGATCTCCAATCCCCCGAGCTGCTTTACATCTTCCTTCGTCTCGAGCTCCTCGACCATCACGTCGACACTAACTGCCATGTGTAACACCTGATGTACCAATGGAATTCTACCGACATCAATGACACAACAAAGACTGAAGTTCCTGACGATCGGCCTCACCATGAGTCTTGGCTGACTGTTCCCGACTTCCGTCTTCCACGGAAACGTGTTACCATTCCGACGAGCTTCTTCACCCTTGGCTGGTCCAACCAAGCGGACGGTGCGGTTCTCCCGAGATTTGAACTCCTGAACCTGTCCACCTTCATGTCCGACACTGAAGCTCTCCCGTACACATGCGTCCTCGAGCAGAACATCACGTACTGTACACGCCGTCGATGACCCACAGCTTCCCATGAACTGTGTGAATGGTGATGCACCCGTCGTTGGTTGAGTTTGCTGCAAAAGTTGATCTCCTTCCTGACTTCGAACTGCTGAAACCAATGTCGCTCCATGAAGCTTTGGTAAACCACTCGTCGCTAAAACCGGATCCATAGAGCAACTCCCACCTGGAGACCGATCAGCTATCATGGGACCGACAGACTGACCCTCTTTGATTCACTACCATTCGTCGCTTTGTCTCGACGAACCGAATCCTCTGTAACCCTCAAAACTTCTCAAAGACCCTCCTCAGTAAGTTTCAGACGATCCACCTCCTGTCGAACACCCCTCGAGCCTCCATCCGGTGCCTGTGGCCTGCCTGTACATCTCAGCGGCTTCAGGATGTACATGCCAGAATATAAATCTCTCCGAGCCAACTGTTGGAAACCCTTCGTGTAGCCCCTCTTCCCGGAATTTTGATAATATATTTTATTTATTTATTTATTTGAATTAAATAGTAATTTTTAGAATTATTATAAATAATTAATTAGTTAATTATTACGGTAGATAATTTTAGCCATGATGGAGTTTTGGAGTACAAGGTGACTAAAAATCGTGGCATGGATAGTGCAATGGCGTGCTTCGACTAGGGTATTAGCCCTGGTAGGGAAGACCGAGCCATAGTGAAGTCCTAACAAGAAAAACCAGGCCAAGTTACGACTTAGCCCTTACCGAAGAATTATTATTTATTAATTATATTATTGAGTTTAGGGAAACCACTTATACCATCTTAGCCCGGACTGGACCCGAACTGAGCCCAAGCCCATGTAGTCATGCGGCATGTCCAATGACATTCTGTTGATGGAATATGGAACGAGTGTGTTGCATTTTCGTTTTAATGATTTAATGAATATTTCTAGGTATTCATAATTAAATATTATAAATATTATTATTAGTGGGTATTCGATGACGGTTGTATAAAATAGGTCCTTGTACACCTTGGAATTTCTAGACTGTACATAATGGTATATACACACCATTATGATTTATTGAATTATGTTATTATTATTATTATTATTTATTATTATCATATTATTGAGGTTATTATTGTAATATTATTATCTTATTGGTTATATTATTTTATTGTCAAATAAATATTATATATGTGGGAATGTGAATGTATGTATATATAAATATTAAATATGTGAGTATTTGTATGTATATATAAATATATATAAGAGTGTATGTATGTGTATATATACATATATTTATAAATATATGTATATAGGTGTATATGTATATTTATATATAAATGTATATATACATATATATATAAATGTATATGTATATATATATATATATATATATATATATATATATATATATATATATATATATATATATATATATATATATATATATAAAATATATATATATATATATATATATATATATATATATATATATATATATAATATATATATATATATATATATATATATATATATATATTATATATACACGGTGTGTGTGTGTATATATATATAACTATATATGTATTAAATATAAAAAAAAGAAAGAAAAAGATACAAAGCCAAAGAAAGGAAGAATAGGAATACAATAGCTTAACCTAGCCGAGCAAACTAACCCAGCATCCCAGCAGCTTTGACCCAAATCCACACTGGACCTAGGCGGCTGTACCCGGACCCAATAGCTCGGGCCCAACTCGAGAGGGAAAAATCAAACCGCCAAACCCGTAGCTTAGCTTCCCAGGTTGCTAAAACCGCAAAAACATATATATATATACATTAGAGATCGAGAGCGGAGAAGGATTGATACGCAAACCCTAACCCCGAACCAGCGCCGACCACCTGGCGACCCATTCCCCGGCCTGGTGCCGCCGCACGCAGCTGCAGGCCGGCCATAGCCGTGCCGGAGTGCGCCAAACGGCGGATACGTGCGTGCGCGACAGGGGACAGCCGCGACAGTGATCAAGTATTGATCATTCTTTGAGGTATGATTTCTCTCTGTGTATTCCTCCGATCTTCGATCCGTAAATTGTTACATAAAGCCTATTAGACCTTCTTCAAACCCCTGTAGATGGATTTTATTCTATGACAGTAGGAAGCCCAGAAAATTGACTCAAAGTCGATGATAAACCTGTTCGAAAACAGGACATATAGCTGTCCAATCATCCATGTTTGAAGATCGATTTCGATCGATCTAATGTCGTATTAGAAATTCTATTTGAACACACTTTTAGACAACATGTAGGGATCCACAACCCAATTCGCAAAAGTTGATTTTGTCGACTACGCGTCGAGAAATCGAATCCCGAAGTTTACCGAAAACATATTTTAAAAACATTAAAAATCATCGATATGACGTGCGTCCCGCCAATCCGGGCGACGTGGTTGCGAACCGAAAGCATCGAAAGGTAGGTAACGGCTTCGTGGACGTGTGGGCTTTGACGGAATTCAAATTGGTTGCGTGTGCGCGACGAATTTCATACGTATCCGTCGAAATTCACCGTATCGGCCTCTGTGCAAAATTTTCAATTACTTTGTGCACGCTCGTCAGATCGAGACGAAACTTGCGCCAATAGGACCGTATCATTTTTCTGGTCCTGTATGCCAAGTTTGGTCCGATTTCGAGACAGTTGATTGGATCGCCGTTTTGCGGGTCCCTCGGTCCGACTCGACGGGTGATATTGTGCACGGCCCGTTGGAATCCAACTCTAGACATACGGTTGGGTTCGTATCGGAAAACTAGATCCGTAGACATGTAGTTTGATGACTTTGGTGATCATTGACCCTGGCACATTTTTTGGTACAAAGCGGGTCCAATGGCGAACACCATTTTGACTCAAAATTATCGTTTTGCCCCTGTATCCAGAATTGGACTTAAGGACAGACAATCCTAGCTAATTTGACTATTCTGAGAATATTGGTAATGTTTATTTCAGCTTTCGGGGACTGTTGTACGGATTTTGACTATTGTGGCACATTGAGTAGTTCAGACTGTCGGTTTCACCAGCAGAGGACCACAGGCGAGTACAGTTTATTGTCTGTATTTCGATATTGATCTTTACTATATTTCATTGATTGGTCATTGGTTATGTGATTTTTATACTCTATTATAAATTGTTGAGTCGGGAATGAGAAGTACCAAGGATGTATGATCCGACCGTAGACAGTGCTTATTTTTCTGCAAGTAGACATCGTAGACAGTGCTTATTTTTCTGCAAGTAGACATTATAGACAGTGCTTATTTTTCTGCAAGTAGACATCGTAGACAGTGCTTATTTTTCTGCAAGTAGACATCGTAGACAGTGCTTATTTTTTTGCAAGTAGACATCGTAGATAGTGCTTATTTTTCATACAAGTAGACCTCGTAGACCGTGCAGTGTAGTGTCCCAGACTGATCACATATCAAAGGTACTTCTAACAGTTGGGGAAAGTATTTTGTGTCTATTTATTTGCTATTGGTTTTCCGTATTTTCTGTTTATTTTCAAAAATATATAATTGATGTCTAACCTCTGTTGTATAGTCATTTTCTTTATTTGAAATTGCATTTAGTGAATTGTGCTCGTTCCATTCCTGACTGAAAACCAACATTTTTTAGGTTAGCCGTGGATTCACTTAGCTTGGGGAGTGACGGGAATACTTGCAGACAAAAGCCTAGAGACTAGCTAGATAGTTGAGTTGTAGTCATTCATTTATTTGTACAAGTTTATATTTTTCTACAAATGTAAAACTTGTGATCATTGTAAGTTAAATTAATTATGTGAATGAGCATTATTTGTAATTTTGATCTTCATGGCCGTGACAGCGTTCTACCGTCGATACTGCGACGTAGGCTGGCTTGGACACTTCTCGTATCCGTTTAAAAAAAAATGGGTACGGGTCGTGACAAATTTTTGTGGTGGCCCATGCAGGTCAGGTTTCACAAATCATGCGAACTCGTGATATACTTAAGTTAGTCCTACTATTGCGAGCCTGCGACTAGGAGATGCTCATTCACGAATTAGGGATTAATTTAATTTAAGAGAGTGACTAGGACTAGGAGTCCCTTATACAAATTGACCGATGGGTAGTCTAGGCCATGCAATTTAGATGAGGAGTTATTAATGTTGATAGTTTGTCAGATCCCCATAGGTACACTATTACCTCTGGATAGGACGATATGATCCAATGTGGATAGACTATTCGCTTGGTGAAACAGGGCTTCATAGAGATAATGATCGAACCTTGATAAATTGTGCAATTCTTTCTCTTTGCCCCTTTAGATATCATCCTCATATCTTAAACCGAATTGCCTATTTAGTTCCTAGTTGCCCTAAGAATTATCATTATATAAATTTTTGCTTATGTTATCTATATACGAACCTCGAGTTAGTTTCGACCCAAAGTTTTTCCTCAATGGTTTGAATATAAACGAAAGAGATACTAGAATATTTGTAGTTCTTTTGTCTTCGGTTTGTTCCTCCCTGTGCAATCTTTTTATTTTAAGGGTTGTGACCGATAGGAAATCACTTACGCTTTATTTCATAGCCACTTGTTTGAATCTCTAAAAGCTTATGAACTTTTACAGATTTCAGTTAAAAGAATGTTAGTTAACTCATAATGGCAGGACAGCAGCGCACTGTCGCCATATAATTAAATTTTGGAGACTATGGATACACTGCAGCCAGCAGCGCACTGGCAAAACACAACCCCTAGAGGTGAAATTAGTTTAAGAAAAATATAGGTGATGAGATATTGCCAAAACTATGGCTTGTGGTCCTCTCTTGATCGTAGATACCCTTGAGCCAATATTGGATAGAGTTAAGAAGTGTTCGATTTTGTATCATGTTGAGTTACGAAACCAAGGGTTTACCACAGCCAGAGTATACGGGCGAGGCGTAATTGCGGTGAAATGACTTCAAACATGATTACAAGTTTGGGATACCATAGAGGATAGGACAATGCCATGCATGTCCCATAAGATCCAAAGCCGATATTAGTGGAAGTTTGTAAGTTGGGTAGCATGTCTCCCGACCTAGCATTCTGTAGTCCTTGTGACTTATTGACGAGGAAATTGATTGACACTAATAGGTTTACCTAGAATACAGAAGTTAGAGGTCATAACCCATTAGTCGACCAAGTCCTTGTGGATAAGAAGATAGTAGGAAGACTGTATAAGCAAGAACACCGGGTAAGGTTTGATTCTCACAAAACTCGAACTACTTGTGCCTTCTTTCAAAAATCTCGCATAATTGTATTCGACTATCTTAACAAACGCTGCTGTTACAGCTTAGTTTTGCAAGCTCACTCTGTTCTCGAGCTTGATTCGAGGCATATGTTTAGTGGGGACGCCTGCTAACTTATTGTCTAATCAGAATCAATGTATTATGGTCTGATTAACCATGATGCATTTGGTTCGCTCTTTGTTTAATTACACTACGTGGATGGAGATATATAGGTATCTAGGATCTCATCCGCGACTGCTTTGACAATTCATTTTGAATTATACATTCGCCCTTGAATCACGTAATTGTATTCGATGACATCTTTCCTGAACTCCTTATTGCTTTTGTCTTTCACTAATTGGAAAGACGAATGTTCGTATCTGATAGATAGATACCGCATTTTCCCTATGGCTACGGTAGTTGTATACGCAAGTGTAGCTACCATCGGCCAGCCATGTGACTAGAACCTTGCCTTGAGTTACTCATTCTCCTTCCGACCCTCAAACTACTATTGGAACCCCTAGCCATCTGAATTTGAGAATGATTAGGGTTTACCATTGGTCAAAATGCCAACCTAGAAGACTATCTATTCTCAAGGAACTAAATATTATGAGCCTCTAATCATTTGTTTGAAGCTTGGTTTAACTAGAACCCTTGTGACAATAGTCCGGCAGGTTTGACCCCAATAGAAATTCACGACTCAGTTGTTAGAAATCTTTCCATATGATGTGTCTTAGAGTTGGTTACCCCGTCGACAACTCTTGTCTACCGTGGACAAGTAGATCATTCTATTTTATCGACCATGTGTCATTGTACACACTCGTTCTCCATTTATTGAAGAACGATCCTTGACATGATTTATATCTACCGTATTCCGTTACGCAGTGCCTTATCCTCTATTAACAAGAGTCGAGGTACAATATCCGGACTTTAAAATTCTTCTAGTCTCATTATTCCTAAACCATGTCCTAGCTTCTAGGGTGAATAGACTGTAAGCTTTCTAAAATTTTGTGATATACGAGGACTACCGATTGGTTAGAATAATTTCATTAGGATGGTAATTAGTGCCTCATGGACTCCCACTTTCCATTGAGATCATTTTGTGTTCTCGATCGTGTCATTAATATTCGGAGCATAATACTAGCTAGCTATTACCTTCCAACAAATTTCACATGCAAGATCTAGACAAGTCCACCTTCATCTAGGTATATCATATCCCACTCAAATACGTCCCCTTGTACTCTATTTTTATGCTACGATTTTCAGGACGAAAGGACTAGCTATAACCCTTACCATAATACCCGTATACTTCTCGACTTCCATTAGAGCCTCAACCCCGACTCAAACCTTTCGATTCAATATATGGTTGTGATCGACTCGAAGCCCACTACGCTCATGTCACCAGTGTGCCACTCAATTGTGCCTTCCCGTGCTACTTAAACACAAAAGTCACGGAAGACGTATTTTGGACTTAAGGACCTAGCTAACCAACCCGACTGGCAACTAGCTCAACTACTTGGGTGGAAACTTATTCTAGGTTACCCTAACCTAGTAGAAATAGTTTTATCATAGGGATCTTGTCCAGTCCATATAGATTGAAGTCCAAGGTTCATCCAACTGACGATTGATGCCCAATTAGGGAACCCATTAAGACCCAGTAAAACCCATACCATATTTGGACTATAAAGCCGAACCATTTGAAATAGGTCCCCATACCTATTATGTAGTCTCCCCCTTTTTGAATAAGAAGTCATTCATAACCCTTGTTCTATCTACCTAGAAGTCGCGATACGATCTTGTATTGCATTTATATCCGTTGTTTGTGTGTTTAAATAACCACAGAAAAGATCACAATCTTGATTTCTCAAATTTTGTCCTATTATGGAACCTGTTTAGAATTTCGAGAATGAAATTTTCGTATTGCATGGATTGCAAGACCCTCTGAGAAACGAAGGGTTCTTCGATCTAGCAAGTGACTGGACTAGAGTGGCCCGATCCAGCAAATAAGTCAATGGTTCGTAGACTTTCTCCCTATCTGCATCTTGGGATACTCTACCGCTCTTGAAACTTCATAATTGCTCTTGATTATCCTTCCTTATCTTCCTATCCCTTCTATTGCAGAGAGACGTGTGGTCATTTACTAATAGTTCTTAGCTACTTGTGTAAATGTGTTGCTTGTTAAAGTTTGGATTGTTTGAATGGTAGGAGATTATAGAGGCCATAAGCAGTAGATATCTATTGTAGAAATTTTAGCAAGTAGTAGAAAGATTATAAAGTTTTATGTGACATAGCTTTGAGGGAGTAGTGTGTCCGAAGGTGGGGAGAAACCTTCAAGGATTCGTAGTACGAAATGACCATGAGAATAGATGATAGCTAATGGAAACCGTCTTCTATCATAGCGGATGGACTCTTCCCTTAAATTTCGAGGACGAAATTATTTTTAAGGTGGGTAGATTTGTAGCCCCTCTTCCCGGAATTTTGATAATATATTTTACTTATTTATTTATTTGAATTAAATAGTAATTTTTAGAATTATTATAAATAATTAATTAGTTAATTATTATGGTAGATAATTTTAGCCATGATGGAGTTTTGGAGTACAAGATGACTAGAAATCGTGGCATGGATAGTGCAATGGCGTGGTTCGACTAGGGTATTAGCCCTGGTAGGGAAGGCCGAGCCATAGTGAAGTCTTAACTAGGAAAACCAGGCCAAGTTGCGACTTAGCCCTTACCGAAGAATTATTATTTATTAATTATATTATTGAGTTTAGGGAAACCAGTTATACCATCTTAGCCCGGACTGGACCCGAACTGAGCCCAAGCCATGTAGTCATGCGATATGTCCAATGACATTCTGTTGATGGAATATGGAACGAGTGTGTTGCATTTCCGTTTTAATGATTTAATGAATATTTCTAGGTATTCATAATTAAATATTATAAATATTATTATTAGTGGGTATTCGATAACGGTTGTATAAAATAGGTCCTTGTACACCTTAGAATTTCTAGACTGTACATAATAGTATATACACACCATTATGATTTATTGAATTATGTTGTTATTATTATTATTATTATTATTATTATTATTATTATTATCATATTATTGAGGTTATTATTGTAATATTATTATCTTATTGGTTATATTATTTTATTGTCAAATAAATATTATATATGTGGGAATGTGAATGTATGTATATATAAATATTAAATATGTGAGTATTTGTATGTATATATAATATATATAAGAGTGTATGTGTGTGTATATATACATATATATATAAATATATGTATATAGGTGTATATGTGTATTTATATATAAATGTATATATACATATATATATATAAATGTATATGTGTATATATATGTGTATATGAGGATATATATATATATATATATATATATATATATATATATATATATATATATATATATATATATATATATATATACGGTGTGTGTGTGTGTGTGTGTATATATATATATAATTATATATGTATTAAATATAAAAAAAGAAAAAAGAAAAAGATACAAAGCCAAAGAAAGAAAGAATAGGAATACAATAGCTTAACCTAACCGAGCAAACCAACCCAGCATCCCAGCAGCTTTGACCCAAATCCACACTGGACCTAGGCGGCTGTACCTGGACCCAACAGCTCGGGCCCAACCCGAGAGGGAAAAATCAAACCGCCAAACCC
>JANAVB010017596.1:1388673-1393673 GCA_029216955.1 Iris pallida | reverse complement strand
ACTGTTGGTCAACATTTGACCAGTTTGACCTAGGGTTGACCTAGAGTTGACCAGAGTTGACCAGGGTTGACCAGTTGACCAAAAGTCAACTGCAAGCCAACTCTTGACCCCGTTTGATTCGCTTTGACTTGTTTTGACTTACGATGACTGGTATGACCTAGAGTCGACTTAGATTGACTTGATATAACTTGATTTGACCTAGATTGACTTGACAGGACTTAGTGTGACTCAGTGAGACCTAGTTTGACCTAGATTTCATATCATTCATTGTGAATCATTCTTAAACTTGTTTAAACCTAAATTAATATACAATATCTCATCTTTAGGTTTCTGATTTCCACACTGAGCATTGATATACCCTACATCTCAGGACAGCAGGCGAGTACATTCTCTGATAGCAGTTACTTGTTTTGATATCTTCTCTACCAGTTCAGTTATAGTGTTTACTTGATTCTCGACACATTGGTGCACGGACTAGTATTGTCGAATTTCTGTCATGAGATCTCATTCCTGGATTTCTTGGGATACGGGTACTTGCTTGGTCTTGATTCTTGTACTTGTATTGATGTCGATTCCTGAAGAGGACTTGCTCCCCTCTTAGGGAATCTCGCGTCATGACGTGTTATGTCCGGATTCGTGTACTATTCGGGGATGGGGAATTTTATAGATAGTGTGATCAATGCCCACCTTGAGTTACTACTTGTATCATAGCTACACCCTCACCTCACGATGGGTATAGCCTGACCTGTGCTACTACTTGCTCCATAGCTTGCCATCTCGGCCGGACCGAGTCTACGTACTTGTAGTCGGTCGGCTGGAAGCCTGATTCTTGACCCATACCGATCACATTATGCTATAATATTCGAGGCACTTTTATATTTATTACATCAGTTACATGATTTACAGTTCAGCTTACTTTTCCTACATGATTCACCCTGACATGATTTCCAGTTTACATATCCTGTTATACTTACATCTTGATATGTTCATCTTGTACTCTATTATGATTGACTGTTAGAGCATTTGTCATTACTATAAAATTTGTTGCCAGTATTGTACTCGTTTATTTTCCTGACAGGATAACGTTATGATATATCCAGATGACATAGATGCGGACTGCTCTACCTACTATGGGTATGGTCAGGACGTAGACTGCGACCAGTTGACACCCTTGGAGCCAGTAGATGATAGTACTTCTGTCTAGATCTTTTTAGCTAGGTTTGACTGGACTGCGATCCAGCTAGCTTTCAGACTGTAGTTTTCTATGTTATATTTTGAGACCCTGAGAAGTTATGTATATATCTGGGCTTGTGTCAGACACTGGACTTATTTCTATTTTTATCTATCACATGTCTTTCCTTCTGAGCTATCTACCTTAGTTTTATTCTGTGATTGAGACTGTATTGTTATGTCACCTCTACTCGGAGTATATATACTGTACATGTACCTTTATACTGTTAGTCGTAGTATTTACAGACGTTATATACAGCGTTCTACCGCCGATACTGCGGCGTAGGCTGGACGTAGCCACGTGCTCGTGCCCTTCATAAGGG
Source organism: Iris pallida (assembly GCA_029216955.1). Classification (NCBI taxonomy): domain Eukaryota; kingdom Viridiplantae; phylum Streptophyta; class Magnoliopsida; order Asparagales; family Iridaceae; genus Iris; species Iris pallida. Next base: position 1,392,120 of record JANAVB010017596.1, on the reverse strand, counting down.
AGCGGGTCGTGACACGTTTTTGTGGTGGCCTATGCAGGTCAGTGTCACAATTAGTGCGATCTCGTAATGGTGCTCAACTTAGAGTACTAATTACGAGCCTGCAATTAGGATGTAGGACCTAGGACATGATAGAAGTTTCTCAATCACACCTAGAAAAATTTTCGATCTTTTGATTTTTATGATTACTCTCCTTGTATTAAATTAACTGTCCTTCTTTGATAAATCTACTCATGTGCCATATTGATCTCTTTGTTTCAATTCGTCTCCAGGATGATGAAGACGCACCCGTAGGCCACTGGATCGAGTAGCTTGCCCGAGAGATCTGACCAGGCTGAGGAGGAGGTTCACGAGACTGCCCCCAGTGATTCCACTATCCCGGAGACCCCGGCAGTTACACAGGGAGGTCTACTACCTCCACCCCAGAGGGTTTCGATCGTCGTTCCGGAGATGCTACCGCCACCACCTCCGATACCGACGGATACATATCATATGTTCCTTCTCTTTCAGCAGATGATGGAGACTCAGCGGGCCCAGGCAGAGGCATCGCAGCGCCAGTCGGAGGCGTCATACCGTCAGATTGAGATTCTGAGGCAGAGCATGGAGAACTCGCATCAGCTTGCACTGACAGCCGTGGAGAGAGTGGCACCGGGTACGGTGTAGGGCCCTACTGGCCAGCAGCCGTACCAGCAGCAGTCCAGGTCGGGGACAGTACTAGACTTTAGGAAGATGAGCTCCAGGGACTTCAAAGGCACGGAGGGCATCCTTTATGCAGACGATTGGCTAGAGGATGTGCAGCGGAGCATGGAGCCGGCAGAGCTTCCTAGAGGACTTTGGGTTTTGGCCGCAGTCAGTCGAATCTTCGACATCGTGCTGACATGATACCGTACGGATCCTCATGCGTCGGTGAGAGGGCTGACATAGGAGAACTTCCGGAGGCTTTTCAAGGAGAAGTTCTTCCCGGACGTGGCTCTTACAGCATTGGAGGGCTAGTTCGTGGGTCTAGTGCAGGGGAACTCGTCGGTGGACGAGTATGCAGCAGAGTTCTTTCGCCTTAGCAGGTTCGCTCCCGATATGATCTAGGATGAGGGGCAGAAGGCTCGTAAGTTCCGCAGGGGACTTATTCATGCAGTGCGCACCCGCACCTCGGGTCGCCTTGACGCGACGTTCGATTAGATATTGATGGACGCGCAGATTGCAGAGGAGGACTTCGGCCTCAGGCCGAAGAGGAGCGGTGTTGCCATAGGGGCGAGTTCCAGTGCGGGACCGGCCAAGCGCTCCCACTTTCAGCATCAGCGTAGGTCATTTCAGCAGCAGCCTCTGTTACCGATTCAGCAGGCACCAGCGCATGCCCAGCAGCATCAGGGTTAGGGCCAGAGGCAGATCCAGCAGTGTGCTTTCTGCGGAAAGACGGGGTACAGCAGAGACGTATGCCGAAGGAGGTTAGGCGCTCGCTTTCCTATTCTGCGGAGGGACCGACCACGAGCTGAAGGGCTGCCCTGCTCGGGCAGCCAAGGGAGGCCAGGACAGAGTGCAGCCGGCTAGAGGACCAGCAGTTCAGCAGAGAGGTCCTCCACTTCAGACCCAGCAGCAGCACTTTGTTCAGCACCAGAAGGGAGCACCCGCAGGCAGGGTGTTCGCTTTGGCAGCAGAGGAGGAGGTAGAGCCGGTGGGAGATGTTGTAGCAGGTCATGTTCTCCTTGATTCTTTTCCTGCTTTCGCCTTGTTTGATTCTGGGGCTACTCATAGTTTTGTGTCTATTTCTTTTGCTCTGAGACACAATATTATTGCTAAATATATGGGTAGGACTTGCAAGATTATGACCGAAGGAGGCATTATCCTGGTTAATAATATTTACAAGGGACGAAGAGTCACCCTGAGAGGCCGGGACTTGAGTACGTGTCTACTCGTAATGCCCCTACCGAGGTACGATATGGTACTCGATATGGATTGGTTGAGCATGCACCATGCTAGCATTGATTGTAGAGGAGGCAGAGTTCTTTTTAGGATGCCGGAAGAGCCAGAGATCGAGTTTGCTCGAGAAGCAGCGGAGCCGGAGGCTGGATTCTGTGGAGCTTTGTTGGCGGGGCAGGATTTGCCACTCCGTTGATAGCTGAGTTCTCGGATGTTTTTCCTAAGGAGTTGCCGGGGATGCCGCCAGACAGGGACATTGAGTTCTCTATAGACTTGGTGCCGGGCGCCGAGCCTATTTCACAGCATGTCTATAGGGTGAACAACAACGAGTTGATAGAGCTGAAGAAGCAAGTCGACGAGTTGTAGGACAAGGGGTTTATTAGATCCAGTTCTTCATCCTGGGGAGCGCCAGTCCTGTTTGTGCCGAAGAAGGATGGTACGTCCCGCATGTGCATTAATTACTGGACGCTCAACAACCTCACTATCAAGAATAGGTACCCTTTACCGAGGATCGATGACTTGTTCGATCAGCTGAGTGGGACGAAGGTATTTTCGAAGATAGACTTTAGGTCCGGATATCACCAGCTGAAGGTGAGGCGGGATGACATTCCCAAGACGGCATTTCAGACTCGGTACGGCCAGTACGTGTTTACAGTGATGCCATTTGGGTTGACCAATGCTCCCGCGGTGTTCATGAACTTGATAAACAATGTATTCCATCAGTACCTTGACAAGTTCGTGGTGGTCTTCATAGACGATATCTTGATCTATTCGAAGATGCAGGAGGAGCATGAGGAGAACTTGAGAGTTGTGTTAGAGACTCTGAGGAGGGAGCAACTCTACGGGAAGCTTTCGAAGTGTGAGTTCTTCTTGGACCAGATGGAGTTCTTAGGTCATGTTGTGACCGAGCACGGGATCTCAGTGGACCAGAGGAAGATTTCAGCAGTGGAGTCTTGGTCTACGCCCAGTTCAGTTACCGAGGTTCGGAGCTTTCTGGGTTTGGCTGGCTATTACCGAAAGTTCGTCCAGGACTTCTCGTGGATTGCAGAGCCGATGACTAGACTCACCAGGAAGGACGTGGAGTTCGTCTGGACTGTTGAGTGTCAGGCTGCATTCAATGAGCTGAAGAGGAGGTTGACTTCAGCTCCGATCTTGACTTTGCCATCTGGGTCAGGAGGGTTCTCGATCTACAACGATGCTTCAGGGAAGGGCTTAGGTTGTGTTCTTCAGCAGCACGGGAAGGTGATTGCCTATGCATCCAGGCAGTTATGTCCTCATGAGAAGAACTATCCTACTCATGATCTGGAGTTGGTCGCAGTTATTTTTGCTTTGAAGTTATAAAAGCATTACCTGTAAAGACAGCGAGTTGAGATCTTCACAGATCACAAGAGCTTGAAGTACGTGTTCACTCAGAAGGAGCTGAACATGCGGCAGAGGCGATAGTTAGAGCTGATGAAGGACTTCGATATATCACTGTAGTACCATCCGGGGAAGGCCAACGTAGTTGCAGATGCCTTGAGCAGGTATTCAATTGCT